>CAKNXH010052321.1:0-11413 GCA_932178445.1 Andricus quercusramuli
AGTCTATTAAATTCTCAATATTAAATATTAATATCTGAATATTAAACAACAAATTCTTCTTGACCCGGTTTTTTGGGCTGAAAGCCCTACAATATTTACATTGTTCTCCATGGTAATTGCACAACACGGCACAACGACTCACCCCTTCGTTTAAAAATTTCGCCGACTGATGGCGCTGCCAACATACTTGAATACTCTATTCTTCTGAATGCCTAAATGAACTAGTCTCTTGGATGCCAGGTAAAAATTTCGTCCCAAATTCTTCTGAAAGCTGGCAGTCGGCTGAATGCCTAGGCAGTTAGCCTAAAATTTCTAAACCCTATGGCATATATGTTTGAACTTTCTCATGCAGTTTAATACTCTGTCATACTAAGAAAAAAATATATACATACGTACATATTTATACACTGGAAGCTGGAATTAGAAACTTCGGCTTTCCGATATTCCTAGAACTGGTCGCCTCCGCATTTTGATAATGCGGGGAGCGCGGGACCGAAAGACAGGTGCAGCTCAGTCAAGCGTGACAAACAGCATGAGTGTCGCACTCTCAGCGCGTTAGTTGCATTCAGGTTGTGTCATGCGTGCAAATCCAACAGAAATGATTCACGCTGCCCTGCCTGTTTACGTTTGGATTCCCTGGGCTTAGAATCAAGGACACTCAGGCTATGCCTGAAACCGTTCTTCATTCCAGGTTCCAGTGTACTATAATACTATAATTTCAACAGCATATCTTATTGTTTCTTCTTTTGTTAATTCGCATGAAATATTATTGAATAATTTAAAAAAATGATTAGCCTCGACTGTAGACGTCATAGATTTAATAGTAAAAGGTTATAAAGTTAAGGCTGTTGGAAAAATTTCAAAAAAAATTGCAAAATCTGTAGAGCACTCAAACGTGATCACTAACATTCGATAAATCGCGATTAAGGTTTTAAAATGTACTTTGAAAATGTTCTGGACCTCAGAAAAGGTTTCGCGGTGCCAGGACATTGGGTAAGTCTCTGGGTTTTCGAAAAAAGTACGATAGCTGTTGAAAAGAGAGAGTGGAAAAGTGTAGCAACGACTTGAAGTGGGAAGGAAACCGACTGTCTGTGGGATGACATCTGAGCATGCTGCTGCTACCTGTCTTGACGGGAAACTTTAAATTTGAATAAAAAATTAAATTTGTGATTTTCTATTATTGTTTGTTTATAGACAAGTCAGAATGATTGGCCGATGCAATAATATCACTGTTTTAAAATAAATAATTAATTTCATCTTAGAATAGTAAACGTGGTCTCGGACTTGACGTACATTTTAATAACTGTGTAACTAATTTTTGTATCATGTAAAATTATTTTAATATTTTCAATGAGAAATTAACATTTCTCCTTCAAGATATTCAAATCATAATTTTCTCTCTACTGGTAGCAAACATTTGTATTATTTTTTTGACGAAAAAAAAAGAAATTGTTTTTAAGTACATTAGTCGTTCCTTTCTGAGGACGTTTTCGATTCTTGGAATACAAGTAATATTTCTGTTCTATAAAGCGAGAATTGGGTGTCCAATATTTACTTTATTTATACGATTCTGCGTAATGCACAATGTCCATATTTTTCTTGTTCGTTACAACACAACAAATATGTACAATTCAAGCCTATAATTTTATATGATATAATAATTGGTTATACTATTATTATAATTTACGTCAAGACAAGATTTGTAAATAATTCTATAAATAATTTCAAGGAAAATTTCAAAATTATTATCAATTGTTATCAGAAAGTTCACAGCGGCATTAAAAAAAAATCAATTTCTAAGAAATTAGTTATTTATTTAAATTACAGTGATATCATTGCGTTCTCCAATCACTCAGACTTGCCAATAAACAAAAAAAAATAGAAAATCACAAATTGCATTTTTTATTCAAATTTAAAATTCCCGCCAAGACAGGTGGCAGGAGCATAAATGATGGTTGAACGCGGATATCTATGGCATGCGCAGTAGTGATTTCTGTCTATTATTAGGTTATTTAAGCCCATGTGTCAACCTAAAAATATAGAGGAATCACTGCTGCGCATGCCAGAGATATCCGCGTTCTTCCATCACGTAAGGTGCAATCCCATGTGGGCAGAGAACGTCGGCGTAAAGCAGAAACTCATGAGAGTAAAAGAGACAAATAGATCTGTCCGTCTCTTTCACTCTTACAAGTTTCTGCTTTACGCCGACGTTTTCTGCCAACATGGGACTGCACCTTGAGGGCCAGGGTTGTACGGTTACGCGTAACTCGAACTTTTATACGTATAATACGTATATTACGTATTATACGTGAAAAATGTAATAAATGGCGGACTTGAAAGGTGGGAGAGCGAAAAGAGCCTAATATAACCTCTCGTAATCTGGAATGCATTAAGTACGAGATTAATTAAATCATTTTTTATATAATTTAAAAAATGATTGAATCAAAAGTTAGAAAGTTTTTAATAAATTAAGAAGCTTTCAAGCTAGTCAGTCAGTCTCTTCGGTGTATTAAAGAAGTAGGTTATGTTTATTTTCCATATAAGCGCAGTCGCCATCTTTGAAACGTAAATTACATATAAAAACTAGGGGCGTAAATTGCGTACGTCATTTACATGTAAAATTCTACGTAAATTACCTAAGGTATATTACGTTCGCAACCCTGCTGAGGGCGCAGTCACATGGAGGCAGTGATGCTAATAGACCGCGACTTTTTCAACTGCGCAAGCGTCGCGTTGGAAGGGGAAAGCTACGTCATTGGCCGTAACATGCGCGCTTATTTTAAATGCTTCAAATTCATTTTTATTTTCAAATCGAGAAATTATAATAATTCAAGTTGATATGTTTCATATATGTTACTGCAATAACTATAAGATTCATGTTAATACAGTATTTTATTATTATTACAATGGAAAATGTAATTTACTTAATGTCCGATTAAAATATCAAAGTATGTTTACAAATCGTAAATGAACTGCCCTGAAGTTCAAATTTTGTAACATGAAAAAAACAATGTTGGTTGAAACTTCGATTATTCTAGTTAAAGATTCATCATTTTAGTTGAAACTTAATCTTTGTGGTTTGAAATTCAACTATTCCAGTTGAAGATTAATAATTTCAGTTAAAAATTCATCGCATTGTTTAAATATGTGAAGATTTTTTTTTAATTAGCTTTTTTGTTTGTTAAAAATTTGCTTTAAACTTAAAATATATTTATTCCAATTCAATATTCCATCATTTGATTTGAAAATTTATCTCTTTCGTTGAACACTAATTTTTTGAACTGAAAATTTAACCATTCAATTTTTGGTTGAAAAATGATCTTTTTAAATTGAAAGTTCATCTATTATGGTAGCTATTTTTACTTGAAAAGTTAGGAATCTGAAGCAATTTAAATTTAATTCAACATGGTACTGTATACATATTTCGAGTCAAATGTTTAGAAAAAGGCGTAATATTTGGATGGATCCGTACCATGTACAACTATACTTGGAAAAAACCTGTTATCGAATCTTTTATTTGATAGACTATTCGTAGAGAGATAAACATTATTAGAAATAATGTGATAAAAAACATTTTGGAGGTCTCATATGAAACTTTCAAGTTAATAGAATCTTGTAAAGATTTGCAAAAATACAGTGAACTTTACCTAACTGTAATAGCTGATTGAGAACAAGTGAAGAACGTTAGTCAAAATAATATATTTTTTCTTTTAATTCTGAAAATTTTGAACTTTGGGGCGGTTAATTTACTATATTTTTAGACAAACTTTATATTACAATGGGATTTTTTACTGAGATATTAAGTACATTACATTTTCCATAGTCATAATAATAAAATACTGTATTATCATGGATCTAATAGTTATTGCAGTAATATATATGAACCATATTAACATAAATTATTATAATATCTAGACTTAAAAATAAAACTAGCATTATTCCTTATTTTTAGTCCGTCACCATATTTGTGTAAATTTGAAGCATTTAAAAGAAGCGCGCGTATTACTGCCAATAACGTGGCTTTCCCCTTCCAACGCGACGCTTGCGCAGTTGAAAAAGTCGCGGTCTATTAGCATCACTGGTTGTGAGTCTATGAAACGTTTCATTGAAACATTGAAAGTTTCATGATACAATGAAACGTTTGAAAGTTTCACAAACACGTATGCGCTTGCGCACTCATGTCAAGTTGAGGTTAGGTCATTCAACACAGTTAACGGAACCAAATTTTCAAAGTAGATTTAACCTTTCTTAGGGTTGAAAAAAAAGCAATGTTCCCTTCTAGAAATAATCGATTGGACACGATTCATAACAATTCAGTGTGATCAAATGTTGAATCTGTTTGAATTGTTGCTAAATGTGTCAATTGTTCCCAATCGGGTTGAATTGAGTGAATGCACTTGCCTGCAGTGCGCCCTCTGCAGTTTTTGTTTGTAACACGCACGACTCGCACGTGTTTATAGGTTGGAAATTAAAATTTTAATAATTTAACAAAAATTTCAAGTACAAAAAATTGAATATTTGTTCAGGCGGTATACCGAATGAAGACTCCAAACTATGAGGGTGAAGAGTACGTAAAAATCATGCCACCTAACGATGTGACAGTGATAAGTGTCTTTATCAAGCAGGCAGTAGTAGTTTGATTTAGCGGGTATATTATTGTAAAACGTTTATTTACTTCTTTTTAAATTCATACTGTTGACCTTTTTGGTTTGAAAGCGTAAAAAACCGCTTGTAAATAATTATCACAATATTAAAATGCTGTAGTGACAATTTAACCTCTAATTCAGAATAATGGATACCCAATTGAAAACGATTGGAATCATTAGAACGTAGGATGGCCCCAATATTGTGAAACTCAGACTAAATAAGTTGTTCTTTTAATTTTGAGTAGAAAAACTTATCCAAGCTTTTTAAATGTCTTCCAGTATAACAATTTTAAATCTATAAATAAGTTTGATTTGACATTCTCGAAAATTTCTAGTTTTGAATATTTAAAATACTTAATTTTGAATATTTCAAATAATATGGTTTGCAATGCCTAATCTTAAAATCTTTGAATTTTAAAGGTTTGAAAATTTTAATTGTACAACTGGTTTTCCTTCCTCAAGCGCAGAAATTTTCAGGGTGGCGACTCGGCGGACGATTTCAAATTCCTGGTTTTCCCCGGTCAAGTTTTTCAATTTTCCCGGCCAACTAAAAGTAACAAATTCGTATTTGACGGAAAACGCAAACATTTATTTTAATTCATGACGTTTATTCTAAACATCCTTCAACTCAACAGAGCAAAACATTGCAAAATAAATCAATTTTCAAAAAATACTTAAAGTTTCCAGTAAAGATATCAATTTTCCATGAAAAAAATTAAATAGTTATACTTTCAATTAAAAAAATTAATTTTCAACCAAAAAAAAACGGATTTTCAACAAAAAACTTAAATTTTCAACCAAAGTGGTGAATTTTCAAATAAAGTTGTGAATCTTCAACTGAATAGTTAAATTTAAAAAATAAATAAATAAATGTTCACCTACAATTATAAATATTCAACTGGAACACTTGAATTTTCAACCAAAAAGATGAATTTTTGAACCAGAAGATTAACTTTCAAATAAAAATAATTATTCTGTACAAAAAAAATACAATTTTTCAACAAAATACATGCATTTTTAACAAAATAGTTGAATTTTTCATTCAAGAAGACAAATTTTCAACCAGATAGTTGAATTTTAAACTAATCAAAATAATAATTTTCAACCGAAAATGGAATAGTAACATTTTTAGTAGAAAAAATTAATTTTAAGCCAAACATAAGAGTTTTCAACTAAAACAATGAATATTTAACTGAAATAGTTGAATTTTCAAGTAAAAAAATTAATTTTCACTAAAAAAGATAAATTGTCAACCAAAACTGAAATAATTAAATTTCAAGTTAAAAAAATGTTTAATCAAACAAGAGAAGATATGAATTTTCAAATGAAATTGATAATATTCAACTGAAATAGTTGAATTTTAAACCAGACAGATGAATTTTTTACTGAAATGATGAATCTTTAACTAGAATAATGGAATTTTGGACCAAGAAGATGAATTTCTACCAAAAGACGAATTTAAACTTAAAAAGATCATTTTCCTACCAAAAATCAAATAAATCAATTTTTAGCAAAAAAAAAAGAATTAAAAAAAAAGAATTTTTAACTGGAATTATTGAATATTCAACTGGAATAATAGTTACATTTTCATTTGAAACAAAATAATTTCCAACCAAGAAATATTCAAAGAAAAAGAATAGTTGAATCTCATGCCAAAAAGATAAATTTTCAACCATAAAGATTATTTTTTACACAAAATTCAAATTTTCCACATGAAATAGTTGAACTTCCACCAAAAAAATAACGAGGGTGCAATATTTCACGGAGGAAAAGTTCAATTTATTTTTTCCAGCCATTTAAAACTCCCATTAATTACGTTTCTCGCCTCGAAATTTTGTTATTATCCAAGTTAATTTTAAGCTGAAAAATCGAGAAAAAAATTATTTAATTTTTGGACAAAAATAATTATTAACTTTTTTCTTAGGCATTTTTTGTGGTAAAATATGTTGATATGGCAGCACACTTAGCTCGCGGGAATTATTACAACAGTTTATTTAATTTCTTCTAATAATCCATAATGTTAAAAATGTATTATTAAAAAAAAGTAAATAAACATTTTCAAATAATTCCCGCGGAATGAAAGTGCTGCCATCAAACGGCCGCTTTTTTAACCCCGATTGGGAACGATTGAAACACTCAATCGTTGTCAATCGTTCAGACACGATTAAGAAACACGATTGAGAACAATTGAAATTTTTGGTCTATCGTTCTAAATTAATTCCAATTGATTATTTCTAGAAGGGTTATTAAATAATCTCGAAAATATCGAACACATTGTGGTTTTGTGGTCGAGAACGAGAAAATTTAAACTGTAAATAACTGTTTAGTTTTGGAAAATAATTATGTCCTTAACATTTTGCTACCAAACTATAATTTGTCAACTTTTTTACATTTTCAAAGAGATACCCTGGCGCATGATCCAATTCACACCAGGTCTAGCCACGCGCAAGTAAAAAAAATTGCAGCCAATCAGCAACGCTACCAGCTACGCTGCCATATTAAATAAATGTACAGCTAGCGGCTGAGATGAATGGAAACAACATGGCCGCGGAGCTGGTATGCGCGATTTGGACGAAAATGGGACGTTCTTTGGCTAGACCATGAGTGGGTTGGATCATGCCCTGGTGGACCGAACGAACGGAGCGGATACGCTACAGCGTATCCACATCGTATCCTCTCCGTATCATGCAAGAAAAACACATTAAAAAAGGAAGATGAACATTTTACTTATTGAAATTCGGATTCTACGTGAAATTTTGCGTTAAAAGTTCACGGAGTAATCGCAATAGTTTTTCTTGCAACATTAAAAACTTTAAAAAAATATAATACTTATCGATAACGTGGGCTGAAGGCGACTTCAAACGCATCGTCGACGGATAAAGCCTATGAACTGCTACTGAATGACGATGCGTTTGAAGTCGCCTTCAGCGCACGTCATCGATAAGTATTATATTTATTAAAAGTTTTTAATGTTGCAAGAAAAACTATTGCGACCAACTCTGTGACCTTTTAACTAAAAATTTCACGTAGAATCCGAATTCCAACAAGTGAAATGTTAATCTTTCTTTTTTAATGAGTTTTTCTTGCATGATACGGAGAGGATACGATGTGGATACTATAAGGATACGCTGTAGCGTATCCGCTCCGTTCGTTCGGTCCGCCAGGGTAAGAAAAATGAAATAATGGGCAAAAACTTATTTCGAAGAATTCGAAATAAAGAAGCTTTTCAATAATTTTGAAAGATTTGACATTATTTTTTTTAAGATTCCTGGGAAGATTTTAAACGGTTTCGGTTTTATTTTCAAAGAAAAATGTTAAGTTTGGAAGATTTTAAAATTTGTGGAAAAAGAATATTCAGGTAAACCGAATTTGGCAGGGAGTCAAGATAATGAAAGAAATGTTCTTAAGATTCATCGGATAATTTCAAATAATTTTTTTAAAATGAATTCTAAGAGAAAATTGAAAAACATTACAAAATATTTCAAATTATTCTCTAACATTTTCAAAAAGAGTGTAAAAGAGTATAAAGAAAAATTTTGCATTTTGCCATATTAGATCATTTTACAAAAAGTCTGAGTAATTTTAAGAGATATTTATAAGTTTTGAAACTATATAAAAAGAATTAAAACTTAAAAAGATATTTTCAAAATTTTATAAGGTTTCAAGAAGGGGAAAAAAATCAACAGGTTTCTAAGAAAAATTAAAATGATTTATTGTGAAAAATTAATTTAAAGAAAATATTTAAAAAGATTTCTAAAATTATCAGTGAAGAATCTGAAAGATTTCAAGACAATTTTTTGAATTTGCAGAATTTAAATGAAATTCAGAAAAAATTTCAATAATTTCAAAAAATTAGAAGGTTTAGAAATTCTGAAAAGATTAAAAAAAAGCATTTTCTTAAGATTGTTGGGGAAATTTCAAATGATTCTTTAGTTTGAAAAAAAAAATTGAAAAAGATTTCAAAACATTTCAAACGATATCCTAAAATTTCAAAAAATAGTGTAGAATATTTTGAAGCAAAATGTTTCAATTTGGTAAGATTAAACAATAGAAAAATCAAGTAAATTCAAGAAATATTTATAAGATTTGAAGAGATTCAAAAATAATGTTCAACATTTGAAGATTTTACAAAATGTAGATTTTTAAAGATTTCAAACAAAAACTGCAGAAGGTTTAAAAGAATTTTGGAAGATTTCAATGGGTAAATTTGGAAGATGTTGGGCAATTTATTTACTTTTTAAATGATTTTTCAAAATTATAAGAAAATTTCTAAACAGTTAAAAATATTTCAAAGAATTTAAGCGATTTTGAATAGATCACAAATACTTTATAACTTATAAATATTTCCGAAAATTTATCAAATAGTTTTTAATTTCTTCCAAACTTCTAAAAGTCCTAAACCTCTTTTCAAAAGACTCGAATTTTTCCTAATATTTTGTAAGACCCTCTGAAATAAAAAAATGTCTTTATAATCTTCTAGATTCTTTTTTGACACATCTGAAATATTTTTAAATCTTTTTTAATTTTCTCAAGAATCTTATAAAAATTTAAAAACAAACTGATAATACTTTTTCTCCTATCAGTAATTTCAAAATTTGTGTGACTAAAAAAATATTTGAAAAGCATTCAGTGTTACATCAAAATATTGTTTTATTTATTTCTCGACAGTGCTTCATCTTAAAAAACCTTTTTTCATTCAAAAAATGTATATTATGTTTTTAAACATAATAAAAAAATGTAACGTAACATGTTTTTGGAAGAAAACAATTTGTAAAAATAGGCCTAATAGTTTAATGAAATAGCAGAATGTTATTTTATTCATTTTGATTGGAAGCTTCTACATTTTTAATGAAATCGTTTCAAAAATGAAACATTCTAAAAACTAGATATGTATTAAATACGAAATTTATTTTTATTTTATTAAAGTCAATTTTAAAATTTCTAAAATATAAAAAATAAAAAAATTATATGTTATCAACAATTAACACGTGGTTTATTTATTTAAATTATTTGAAACGATTTGCTTTGAAACACAAAGGATACTATTAAATGTTTATATTTAATGCTTAATGGTATTTTTCCATATTTTGAATTTTTCCGCCCTAATTTTTGAACCTTTGGAAACTTTGAAACGTTTCCAAAGTTTCATGAAACTTTTCAATTGGGAAAAGTTTCATGAAACTTTACAACCCTACTCCCAACGCGGGCTTCTTGCACTACTGCGCATGCGATGCATAAGACGCTTCATTGGCTGCCGTTCGCGCGCTTATTTGAAATGTTAAAAAATACCATTTTCTTATTTATCATTCACAATTCAGAAATAATTTCTTTCACATGTTTAAGTGCTACGTGGATGGTTTTTAATATATTCTGAGCATTAGGTTTTCAAAAATAAAAAAAAAAGATTACATTAAATAACATGATATTTATTATTTGTAGAATATTCATTTTATTTTTCAATTTAATGTTCAGAATATATTAGAAATTACCAGCGTACCACTTGAACATGTTAAAATATATTTTATTACATATATATATACATATATACATATACATATATATACATATATATATATATATATAAAACAGTTCAATTTTCAAACCGAAAAGATGAATCCTCAACGAAACATGTAATACTTGAAATGTTATTTTAATGTTAATACATATAAATTGTATACATTTATATATTTATTATATTAATATACAATATTAATACATATAAATGTATACAAAAATGATGTAATTACATTATTTAATTATTTAATTTATTGTAATAATGTATTTTATAAAAATTACAAATTGAAATGTATATTGAAATTCACAGATCTATTAAAACGGTTGAATTTTTGGCCCAACAGCAAACAGTTGAATTTTCTACCAAAATATCTGAATTTTCAATCAAATGATTGAATTAAAAAAAAAAGTTTTTAAATTAAAATCTAATTTCATTTCAATTATGATTAATTAACATTTTGAATGTTTTTAGAATGTTTTTTTAAATCAATTCATTTTAAAAGAATAAATTAAATGATAATTAAAATTAATTTAATTAAATTTCAATTTTTGATTATATTATTATTTTGATTTTTCAATTTATAATTTATGAATAAAATTATAGTGGATCACTCCGCATAAACGAAGATTAACTTTCTGTCCAAAAGGACGAATTTTCAACAAAATTTATGAATTTTCAAGAAAAAAGTTAATTTTTTGAATAAATATTTTAATTTTTAACCTAATGAATTTTCTACCGAAATAGTTGAATTTTCAACCGAATAGTTGAAATTTCGAAAAAAAAAAAATTTCAACCAAGAGTAGAATAATTACATATGCAGTTTAAAAAATTAATTTTCAATAAAAAAACGAACTTCATACCAATTTAATTGAACCAAAAAAACGAATTTGTAACAAAATAGTCAATTCCACAACCGAAAAGATGAATTTTCAAAAAAAAATACATTAATTTCCCATAAAACGGTTGAATTTTTGGCCCAACAGCAAACAGTTGAATTTTCTACCAAAACAGTTGAATTTTCAATCAAATGATTGAATTAAAAAAAAAGTTTTTAAACAAAAATGAAATAGTTAAATTTTCAGTTTGAAATATTAATTTTCAACAACAACAAAAATTTCCACAAATTGAATTGAACCTGAAAAGACGAATTTTCAACAAAATAGATGAATTTTCTCGAGAATTTTCTACAAAACAGTTGAATTTTTAAACCAACACTATGAATTTTTAACAAAAATAATTCATTTTCTATCAA
>CAKNXH010052326.1:0-29446 GCA_932178445.1 Andricus quercusramuli
GACTCCGTCCGAAAAAAGTGAGTTAGAACGCCCCCTACCTATCTACTCTTTTACATTTATTCCGATTTTTTAGTTATTAGAACTTATGTTAATAAAGCCGATCAGCGTTTGATTTCTTATTTGGGCTTACATTGGGCATACCCATAGAACGCCCATAGTGGACGTCCTGCATTAATTAACAAATTATTTTTATTATATGAGGACGTGGATGCAATCCCATCCAAATCCTGAAACTTTTACATTTATTCCGATTTTTTAGTTATTAGAACTTATGTTAATAAAGCCGATCAGTGTTTGATTTCTTATTTGGGCTTACATTGGGCATACCCATAGAACGCCCATAGTGGACGTTCTGCATTAATTAACAAATTATTTTTATTATATGAGTACGTGGATTCAATTCCATCCAAATCCTGAAGCTTTTCCAATTATCCAGAAGTCTTAATTATCAAAACTTATGTTGATAAAACCGATCAGTTATTATTTGTTCTTAATTGGGCTTCGATTGGGCTAACTCATAGAACGCCCATAGTGAGCACTATCGGAGCCAACCAGTCTGGACCCAAAAAGTAACTGCAGTTATATCGATAGAGGGCAAAAGAGAGAAATAATATGTCGGCTGCACAGAAAAAACTTAGGGTAAATAGTGTTGCAGGTAATTTCGTATTTTTACCTGTTCGTATTGGTAAAACACACATATTATCCTCGATGGGCAGAAACTGTCTTTTGTTCTCATTAAAGTTGTCACCACCGTCTTGAAAATTGGAAAGCCACTAGCTTTGAATCGCTGAAGTGAAGTTAGCTGATGGTTGGTGTAACAGGCAAATCGGATAAGTGCGGCTTCATAAAGGCTGATTTGCCGAATCGTTAGAATTTTCAAAAGTTCAATATGACATTTACAAGGCCTTCAGGGTAAACAATGAGAATTACTCCCGAACGTGGGTAATCGCAGAATAATACCCTAGATGTGCGGGTAAAGTTTACCCACATGGGGTAATTTTTGTTGCAGGTAATCTTTACCCCGAATTCCGGGTAATGTTTACACTTAGTTTTTTCTGTATGTGTTCTGCTGCTACTTACATCGCTAAAATTCATTTTAAACTGCATCCGCTAAGAAATATATATGAATTGGGATAATTCTAATAAAAAACACAGTGCAAAATAATAAAATACGCCTACGGGTAACATTTTTAAGTGAAATAATAATGGATAAACATTTGTTTTAAACTTAGCATTTTGTCATTTTGAAAAACCCGCCTGTATTAGTTAACGTGTGTGACTGCGCGAGCCAAACGCCGCAGACGGGCTCCGCCGTCTGCACGAAAGCAGTCACGCACGCCATTTATTCTTGTAGTCGAGTCTGATCAAGCTTCCGTAAAATCAGACTATTTTTACAATGTTCTTTCGTTTTTTGTCATATAAAAATATACAAAATAAGTTATTTCCTCGTGTTGTTTCTCATTCTCTGTTAAGTATTTGTACTAAACCAAATTTAATGCATAAAACACCACGTCACATGCTTTTAGGACTAACCTGACTGTGGAAGAGACTAGGATGGAGGTCAAAAGTAACAACAGGATGCTAACATTTCTTAAATCATAAAGAATTGCCAAATTGAAGAAAAAATAAGAACAAATATTTATCATTTATTATACTTTCAACTTTATGAATTCAATAATTTTACCCTTTTTTTATTAATTGGGCATAAAGTGGGCTGCCCAACTAAGGCCCAGCTATTTACTTCAATCTGGGAATTAGTTGGGCTGACCGTTACAACCCAGACAGTTGTCCATTTGGGCAGTAATTGGGTTACCTAATTGGGGCCCAACTATTAATTGGGCAATCTGGTTAGGGCCAAGTCTGGCCCCAATTAACTTTTCGACATGGGGCAGGTATTACTTAACAAGTATTTGTGCATCTTTCTGTTTTATTCCTCATAAACATAAATACATCATACATTTTCATTTAGCATTACTTATAATGATTTGTTTTATCACTGAAATTATTTATTTCAAATTCTCTGCAGATGATTTTATTTTACAATTGTTTTGTTCTACAGAGCTGCAGTGAACAGGAGGAGACTCAAAGGCCAGTCACGATGAGAGAACCTCCGGAAATCTCATGGGAAAACACCTTAGGTGCACCAAATGGAGTACCTTTCGATGATGAGACCAAAGTTTTGCTTCGAGATTGCTTACAGGTCTCTATATCACCATCAACAACCTTGGCTGAATTGATGAAGCGAAGCGATGCTTTCCCTATTTCATTTCCAATTGACACCCCGCGATGTTGCGCTCTAAAGAGTCGAGGAATTGGCACTGATATTTTAGAGGTTCGAGCAACCCTCTATATTTTCTGTCAATTTAACTAAATCTAATTTCCTACTCGTAATTGTATTAATTTAATACGATTTTATTTTTACATCTAGATGAACGCAAATTCAGTCTATCCTTTAATTCACGAAGGAATGCTTCCTCTGATTGCTGGATGGTTAAAGTACAAAAGACAATATGGAAGTGGTGTCGAAAAGGATATGTACAAAAATATGGGCCTCATTCAATTTATTCAACGTCTTTTGGAAAAAAGGGCTGTTTGCTTCCTAAACCCATCCGACAATTATATGCTCATAGATAAATCATGTGGGGATGGTGGTTGGGAATATGTTGGCACTGAGGTCGAAAAAGAACCACTGGTATGACAAGTTTTATTTATTATTTATGCAAGTTACCGTGGATGTCGATTTTGGATAAAGGATGTCGATAGGAAAAAAAGATGGGGCTAAAGTGTGTGTTCTAGTACAAATTTGTATGGTTAAGGGGCTTGGTTCATAAAAATATATCTGGCGAAAGGGTATGGTTGAGGGAAATGAGTGTAGTCAAGGGCGAGTTTAAGGGCTTTGCCAACGGAAGTGGGTGTAGATATCGGTGTTACAAATGGCAGTTTTTAATGGAACTAGGAGTGACTTAGCGTCTTTAAGGGGTGGTTCAGGAAAAAATGTGTGTGACCAAGGGGCGTGATCTCAAAAATGTTTCTAAGGGACGTCTTTTTTTCAAACTAGCATGGCTAAAGAGAGGGATTAAGGAAAATAGATGTGGCGAAGGATGTCGCTAAATGGTATAGTCAACAAAAGTTTGTGGCTAAGGATGTGATAATGAGGGTGTGTTTCTGCGAAAAATGTGTGGATGGTTAAGGACCGTGGTCTAGAAACAACGTGTGTGTCTAAGAAGCGTGGTTAATATAACTTAGTGTAGCTGAAGAGCATGGATAAGGGAATCATCAGTGAAAGTGGATGTGGCTAAGGGTGTGTCTAAGGGTCTTGCTAATGAAGCAAAGTATGACTGATGGCTTGATTGAGGAAAAGAGATGTGGTAAAGGGTGTGACAAAGGGTGCCCTTAACGAAAGTGGGCTTGGTTAAGGGACGTTGCCAAGCAAAGTAGGTGTAATCAACGAAATTGTGTAGTTCGGGATGTGACTATAATCAGTGTGCGTAGTCAAGTGTGTGGATGCTGGGAATGGGCGTGGTCACAGAAAGTGGACGTGTTTAGACTCAGTGGTGACATTTAATATTTATTATTAAAACATTGTTTTAAGTTTATTAACTGGAAAAAACATTGTGAAGGATATTCTCAAACAAAGTGGGTGTGGTCAACGAAATTGTGGAGTTTGGGATGTGACTAGTCAGGTTACGTAGTGACGGGCGTGGATACGGGCAATGCGTTTGGTCGATGAAAGTGTACGTGATCAGTCTCAATCGTGATATTTAATATTTATTATTACGAAGTGTCTCGTCATCCCAAAATTCGGGATGACTAGTGCAATATGTTTCGTAAGCTTGGCTAGTTGTCCCGAATTTTCGGGTGGGGGCGGGAAGGCACCCCTGTGACTGGCCATAGAAATAATGTTGGTGGAAAACCAACCCCTTTTCCAAAGTCTCGTAGGGGCGGGAAGGAACTTCTGTGACTGACCAAATATATAATATTGGTCCAACCCCCTAATTTTTCGGGACGACTAGACACAGCCTTATTATTAAGACATTGTTTTGATTTTATTAGCTTACGAAAACACTGTATGGGACGTTACCAAACAAATTGGGTGTGGTCAACGAAATGAAATGGGGGTCATACACAAAATACGTGATACGTTCAGAGGGGGGGGGGGGAGGGTGGCGATCAGGTTAAGAACAATGGAAGAAGTATCACGCGAGGTGGGGGGTAGTCACGGAAGTGGATAATGGGAATGGGCGTGGTCAATTAAAGTGGGCGTCATTAATCTCAATTCTGATATGTATATATATATATATATATATATATATAATATTTATTGTTAAAACATCGTTTTACGTTTATTAACTTTCGGAAACACTGTGAGGCTTATAGCACTTATAAAGAATTATTATTAATCAAAATCGAAACCAATATCTGCTATCAATTTTTTGATGGAACTTTCCAGGTGCTAGCAAAAGTTTTGTCATATGATGAAATTAAATTGTCCGCAATGATGGTTCTGTCTTCTCACACAGAATTTATTAATGATGGTTCCCGAGAAAATAGAGGAGTAGTATGTCCTGATCCTAAAGATATCCAACCCAGAGGTGTTATAATGGGACCTGTGGGAAGCAGGTTATTTTTAAATCTAAATAATTTTGAAAATATATTAATAAAGTGGCGATTCAGTCCTTCTAATAATAAACTCATAATTATTATTTGTTAGGTTTGAGAGGCCACAAGTTATGGAGTATCAGGATGCACTAATTACTCCTCTACAGAATAATATGGATAATGGGTAAGAAAAACGTTAATTATATTTAAAAATGCACTGAATTAAGACATATTTTAATCAGTTTTTCTAATCATTCATTTTTTTCAGATATGGCCCAGATATTGACGGAACCACAGAAGAAAGTCGTGGATTAAGAGCATTATGGGCCAAATTTTATGGCGAAGAGTACCATCCACTTTATGTAGACGCAATAAGAAAGTTAAAATCAGAAGATAATAAAAGATACATTCTCATAAAAAATCAACTCATTTTCGACATCGAAAATTACATGAAGAGAACTTTATTATCTGTTGAGATCATTTTACTAGAAGCAAATACCCGAGCTGAGAAACAAAATACCACAGCTTTCATACACGTTGTTGGATTTGGACTCGGTAAATTTGACAAAAGTATATTTCGCCAATTGCTTAAATTGCTGTTTATCAATGTTATATCATTAGTTAATTATTTGACTTAATCTTTTCTAAATCCCCCTAATATTAAAACTGTTATTACTTTCTGAATACAAAATTATTCACCTGTATTTATATTTACACTCCATTTTATATTTTATCAACAAATATGATTGTAAAGTTGCTATTACGAATGTTCGCAAATTAGTTCAAATTTTTTTTGCATGGCATACTGCATGGAGATTTTATTATGAAATTATATAATTAGAAATAGCTCTGAAATTTGAAAAAAATGGTACTTTTTACAGGGTTTTGGAGAATTATGCAACACCAGGAAATTTATTTTCTAAAAACTTTCGAAATCGCAATCAAGAAGATGAATAAAAAGTTGAAGTATGTTTCGGATATCATGTTTTCGTACTTTAGATCTCAAAAGTGTGGCGATGTTGGAAACGGAGACTACCTCGGAGGTATGCTTTGAAAAATATTTTTGCTTTTTATTATAAATTTAAAACGAAAGAAAATAATAAAATTCATTTACTTATCAAAATAATAACACTTGAATATTGTCACACCAATTTGTTTCAGAGATAAAAATTCATTTCGCCATGAGGGAACCTCACAGTAGACTCATTCGATCGGCTGATACCAACAAACTTCTAGTCGTAACTTACGCAGCCGATGGTAATGCTTTACCAGGTCAGAAGAAATAAATAAATCATAATATATTTAATATAGTATATTATAAATAATAATTTTCATCCTTATTATTTTTTAGGCAACTGTTTCTGGCAAGGGTTCTTGTCAACGAGTGGAGATCCAGCCGCTGCCTGTAGTACTCAAATCGCAGAACTTCACACTGCGAGAATAAATCCAAGAGTCACTGGTGATAGTTTACATATAGTTTCTCCAGAACACGGAATTTTGCACATTTCGGACTATGCGAAACTCCATCTTGCTTAGGTACAAAAACCGAGTCATTCCCCTTGTAAATCCATGAGAAATTTTATTTTATTTTCTCTTAATAATTGTAAATAAAAACCAAATAAACATCATTTCATTTTTACTTTGTGTCTATTTTTCTGCGACACACAAATAATATATTTGTGATATAAAAACAAAAAAACTGTTGACCAATTCCATTTCAAATCATGATTTGGTATCTTTATATATCATTCCATTAAAAAAATAAAGGGACAAGTATTTGAAACTTTAATGAACTTTTTTTTTTATTTACTACAATCTTCCGACGATTAACTGTGAATTCTTAAAAATTGACAGAAGGTTTCTTAAAATGTAGCAATTTCAGAATGAGCGTAGGTACTCGGGATATTTTTTTAATTAGATGTGGGGATTTTTCCTCTTTCAATTTACCCCAAAAAAATGAACGACGAATTAGCGACTATTTTCATAAAATTCTTGAAAGTGGATTTTCTCAAAAACATATATATGGCATATTGCCAGATATTTCTAAAAAAAAGCAAGTAGATATGCACTACAAATGTAGAATATCTAGTGAGTCTCATTCTTGGTACTGCTTCAAATTGAAAAATACTATTTTTGAAAAATCTCATTTTTGCATTTTTCTCGAAAACGACAAAAGGTACAAAAAAATGTTGTGATGAAAAAAATATATAATTGAAAAAATTATAGGTTAGGAAAAAATTGTCCTAATCTTAAAAATGGTTAAGCGCCTAACAAGCGTATTGGATACCTTTCTTAACTTAACAGACACTGTGCATAAAATATAAGAAAAAATGGTAAATCTGGGGCTTTCCAGAAAATGTTCTTTATTTTTTCCATCGAATTTTGAGAACATGAAAATAAGATTTTCAGTATAACCCCACCGTTTTCCAATTAATAATCTGCTTCAATGAGTTGTATGTGGTCTAAAACATTTTTGAGGCAGCGAAATTTATATTTTAAATATAATTCTTAATTTTTTTCTCATATTGATGCAAGATTTGACATAAAAGCCGGAGGTATTTTTTGTAGAAGTGTTCTAGATAAACATGCAAAAATTAGGTTGTTCCAAAATAATGTCAGGCTTATTTGTACCACAAATAACTCAAATCTGACTGAAGGATTTCTAAAAATATTTATTACCTTTTTTGTTAGCACTTTATAATATTTTAAACATGGGTCTTTTATGGTAAAACTTTTTTAAAAAACCTAATTCAAAGTTGGTGCAAGAATATAAAGATTTCTTGATTCAAGAAGAATTGATTGACATAATATTAATACATTTTTAAAAAAATATGGAAGTTATGATCATTTATATTATTTGAAAAATCGATTTTCATGGCAAAAATTTGCTCATTTACATAATTTAAAGTTAATGCAAGAATAGAAAAGATCTATTGATTCGAGACGAATCCATTGACCTATAATATTAACACATTTGATCGAAGAGTAAGGAAATTATGGTCATTCATAAAATTTGAAGAATCTGCTTTTACAATTAAACTTTTTCATTTACCTGATTTAAAATTGATTGAAGAACGGGAAAAGTTCCTACATTTGGAAGAAATCGATTGACCAATAATATTTATACATTGTATTGAAGAGTATGAAAGTTATGGTCATTCATATAATTTTGAAAATCTGTTATAAACATTAAAACTTTTTTGTTGAAATAATTGAAAGCTCATGTAAGAATAAAAAAGAATCCTTGATTTGAAACATTTTGATTGACCTATTTTTATTTTTTTATTGTATTTCCTCTAAGAGGAAGCAAATTTATTTGCTAATTTATCATAATAAGGAAGCAAAGTCCTCATCAAATGAGCACCATGAATCTGTAAATACAAAGTGAGCACACCCGAGATTGAATTCACAGCTAGTTTCAATTTTATTGATATTATAGTTGAGAGACAAAGAATTCGTATACGTCGAATAAAAGAAAGGGAAAATCCCAAATACCTTCGTTCTTTCGGAAAATACTGCATTTAAAAAAAAACTTACTGCCAATTTTTGAGAATTCGCAGGAATATTCGAATGATTGTAACAAATCCAATAAAATGTTTCTGAATAAACTGTAAAATACGTATTATTTTATTTATTACCACATAATAATACAAGGGCGGATCCACATAAGGCGGATTGTACCCCCTATCTCCGAGATTGAAGAAATCAAATTTAAAATCGGAGAATTCGTATATCAGTTACATACGAAACTTAGGCCTCTCAATTTCCTTGGCAAATTTGAGCCCCCTAATTATCAGACCTTGTTTGTATTTTTTTCCTGAAAGTTTAAACCACGCACCTCAATTTCTTAGGATCCGTAAGTTTTGACCCCCCCCCCCCCTCCCCAACGCAGTATATCGAACGAGATTTTTGCCGATTAAATTTTTTCGTGAATTTATTTAAGGCCTTCCCAAAAATAACTTGAGACAATTTGGGGGGAGGGGGGTTCGGTCCATATCTTACTATTTCTTATGAATTATCAGAGTAGAGAAAACATTTCCACATTGAATCAAAACCAGTTGAATTGAACCAAAAAATACGAATTTTTAACAAAAGACTTGAATCCTGGAAAAAGAAAGATTTTTCAATCAATAACGAAAAAAATTTCATCCAAAATGTAGAATTTTTAGATAAAAAATTATGAATTTTCTGCCACGAAAGTCGAATTTTCAATAAAATACAAAATTTTTGAACCAAATATTTGAATTGCTGAAATTTAAAAAAAAATCGATTTTCAATCAAAAATGGAATAGTTTAATTTTCATATTGTTCAAATTCATTTTCAATAGAAAGAAACGAATGTTCGACAAAAAAGTTGAATTTTTTACCAAAAAAGACGACTTTTTAACAAAATACATTCACTTCTAACCAAATAATTGAATTTTAAACCAAGAAGATCAATTTTCTACCAGAAAAGATAAATTTTCAACAAACTACATAAGTTTTCAACCAAATAGTTGGACAAATAGTTGAATTTTCATTTTTTAAACGAATCTTCTACAGAACAGTTGAATTTTCTATCCAAATTTTGAATTTTCGTGAAATAAATTATTCATTTTCAACCAAAAAGACGAACTTTCGACAAATTATATAAATTTTCAATTAAGCAGTTCAATTAAAAAAGAATCAAATTTCAACCAAAAATTGAATAGTTAAATTTTCAATAAAAAAAACGAATCCTGTACAAAGCAGTTGAATTTTTAAATATCTCCAATTTAAAAAGTTAACTTTTACCCCAAAAAGGGGAAGTTTAAACAAATTAGTTCAGTCATAAAAAGATGAATTTTCTATAAAAAATATGATAGTTGATATTTTAACAACAAACAAAAAATTTCAATTTTAAATGAAAAGCAGTTGAATTAAACCAGAAAAGACGAATTTTGAACAAAGCCAAAATTGAAATTGAACTTTTACAAAATTGGTCTTATTTTTCACTACACTGTTAAATGTATTAAAAAATTATTTTCATTAGAAAATATATTGGGATTCTACTAGCGAAATAAAATAAAACTTTAACCAAAATCCTAGGAAGTTCATAAAATACCCATCGTTGGAAAACATTAAAAAAATATGAGAACTTTAATTGTATTTACCCGTAGTATTAAGCTTTTCTCCTTCTGTCACCGGTTCAGATTCTTGTAGTATTCTTATTATTATTGAAAAATACAGAGCACTTTGTTAAAAATAAATTCAAGGTAGTCGAGGTACGTACTCTGACAATAATAATCAATGAAAGTTTTTGTCTTGTACTAACTAAACTTGTATCGTGATAATACAATAACATTCGATTATTTATATTTGTATATTCATATTTAATTTATATCTATTTATTTATATTTCATATAATTGTCATTGATATTATTTAAAGTCTTTTGAATACATTCTCTAAGTAAAATCTTTTAATGACTGGATTTCAATATTTTATATTTATACCTATAAGTCAATACCTTTTAATATCAAAAACAAATATTTTAAAAAGAAAGACTTTTTCAAAAAATTTGAAAATTTTATAAGTTGTCATTCGATTTATTCAGGAGCAAATGTGCCCTTTGGGCCCAGGTCAGCGAAGACCTTCTCGATCTCCTCGAAGTCAGAAAAGTCGAAGTACAGACGTTGATTGTTTAAAAAAGTATACAGAACGTCGGGTAGAGGAAAGTAGACTTCCAGAAACAAGTGATCCCAATCAATTAGATTCTTCAAAATGGATACCATTATCAAAAAATGTAAATCGATTGAGATCATCGAGTCGAAATCACTCAGGCGTTCCAGGAAGAAATGATGGTAGAGATCTGAATCTTGGAAGGGTCAGAATTGACTCCACTAGATGGCTACCAGTTGTTAACAGAAAAGTTTGTCCAGAAAATATTCGACGAACAAGTCACGCACAAATTGAGGAAGTAAAATATGTTAAATTATCTGCCGGCCGTAGCCTGAGTAATGAAAGTACTTTCTCAAGGATTGATAATTATCATCAAGGGAGAAGAAATACTGAATTTGGATATTATGGAAGGGAAAGTTTTGATCCACCGAGGTGAGAAGATTGTTTGCACTCATCCCACGTCAGTAAACTGGATAATAAAGTTTTCTAATATTTTGTAGGTGGTTACAATCTGAAATTTCAACATCAAGATATATTCCTTCACCGTTGGATAGAAAATACAGTGAAGCAAGCACGTCAAAACCAATGTCAAATAGATGGATGACTTTTACGAGACATCCATCACCTTGTCCTATAGTTAGACGAAATACAGAAAGAAGACCCTTCACGAGCGAGAGAAGAAGTGAAATTTATTGGTCAGACAGGAGCAAAGAAAATATGAAATTATTTTCCACAACTGACAATAGAGCAGTTCAAGGTAATAAATTAAAGATTTACACATTTTTCCAAATTCAAACTAGTGGGAGTTTACATTTCAAAATTGAATTTCAGCTTCAGGCATAGATTGTGCGAGACTAAGACAGCGAATTCAAGAACTTTACGATATAAAAACCGAATCTGAATTTCCAAAAAGAATAAACCACCCTTTGAGGGAGAATGCCTGGATTAGTAAGAGTAGTAGTGAAGAGGAAAAATGCGCTACTAGATCTGGAAGAAGGAACAGCCAAGAATTAGAGTTCAATGACAGATTTTCGAAATTTCATCAGTTTGAAGAGAAACCGAAAGTAAAGTCTAAAAAAAGTACAGCTTCTTCTTTTGATGACGACTGGGAGGAAAGGCTGAGAAAATTTAATGAGAGGCTCAGATTTAGTGAAGATTTAGGCATCGATCAAAAAATTCTTGCAAGAGATAGAAGAACTTCTTCTCTTGATTATGAGGATATGAGTAGAAGACAGTCGCACGAGGAAAACTTCGTAAGCATTAATATTTAAAAATCAGTCCACCCCTCACCCCTCGAAAAAAAAGTAACGGAACCCAAACATTCTTTTAAAACAGGGGAAATAAGGCGATTTGTCACGAAAATAGGGGAATAGTTATGGAACCTTTTTTTAAATAAAATAAATGTAAATATATTGAACTTGGTATGAAAAACTTTAAATTCCTGAGATTTCAAGTCGAAATATATAGCATTTTCAACGAAATACTTGAATTTTCAACCAAAAGATAATTTTCTACCAGAAAAAATTAATTTTAAACCAAAAAGACATTCTCATCGCGCGCAGCTCGCAAGTCAACGCGCGCCACGTTAGTCGGACCTCACGCTTCGCACTGTGATATTTATTCTTTGCACTAGGAATGCTTGAATGAAAATTTAGCAAAAAAATGCATCTCTTTTAGATCCTAGTTTTCCTATAAATCTTCAGATTCTGAATTATATTTCTTGTCTAAGCTACCTTACAATAAAAAGCTACAGTCCTTTTTTCCGCATGCTAAGGATAGGAATTTTCGATTTTTTCATAGCATTTTTTATATGGGGTAAAATTTTCCAAGTTCTGCGTTCTGTAGTATCTCAGTTGTTCTAATACTTGATGAAAATGATTTCTTGTAATATTTTTCATCTCTAAAGGAAATTGAACCACCACTGGTAAAAACCTTAAATCTCGATTCGTATCTGCAAAGAGTGTGCCGGACACACAGAATAGTACATTGTGTATCGAGGGCGTAAAGAAGGCTTTTTTGAAGAAAAATAGACGTACGCCATGATACACACGATACTTTTAGTCCGACCCTCCTTGAAAATAAGCATGTGAAACAGACAGAGGATGTTATTTGAGCAGACTGTGCGAACAATTTTCGCACATGCACAGTTTGAAGATGGTTTACTTTAGGCACTGGTGAAAAAGCTGCGCATGCGCACTTTGGAGATGAAGTACTTTAGACACTGGTATATGTAACATTTGACACTGGTGTTGGTATATCCTTGAAATAAGTTTAGATTTAACTTTAACAACTATTTTAATGATTGAAGTTTTGTTTTTAGAGTTTTGTAGGCCCCCCCCCCACTCGGACAAAAGTGCATAAGCGCTGACATTTTTTTTTAGTAATTTTTGTTTCAAACATTTTTTTTCCAAAAGTTTTTTTTCAAACATTTTATTTACAAAACTTTTTTTTCAAACATTTTTTTTCATCAAAATTTTTTTTGCAACAAAATATCTGTACTCTTGCAGTCAGCCACGTTGCTTTGGGCTAACTCCCCAATGCAACGAATTATGCTTTTACGACACCAGTATCGCGCAGTGCCACCCACAATAGGCCTCTCTCGGATGGAGGCCATGGTTCAGTTGGGAGTGGCAATAGGAACGAACCGAAGCGGCGACCAGGCAATGACCCCGGACAAACGCGAGAACATCGATTTAAATGGTCGGACCAACTCAGGAGGGACCTTCTTACCTGTTGGCAAAGAAGCTCACCGGTGCGGAGAGGATTCATGAAGAGGTTACATGACCGTTGGGTCAATATGCACCCGGAATATGCTCATAAAACGCCTCAGTATTTAAGAGATCAGGTATCCTTCTTGCGAAAAAACGGATATGAAGCTCTTTATCAGCAGGAAGAGGAGCAACAGCCTCCAGTGAACATTCCACCCGTTCCAGCAAGATCACCTTTGCAGATAGCCGATAATGCCAACATGAGAAGCAGGAGATCTATCCACCAAAAAGTCTTCCACAGGATGGACAAATCAGCTGAAGCTAATACTGCTCTGCGCGATTTGCTCCCCGAAGATGTTAATCTCTGGAATCTGAACTGTGTAGTTTACGAGAAAGCGGTCTCCCTGCTTAGCGACGATAGAAGCAACGATACTTCGGTACGTCTGAGTGAGACACGCGAGCGTATTGCACAGCTTCAGTTCAAAATTGAAACGGCGAGACGGCATGCATCAAATGTTCAGTGCGTGATTAGCTACATAACATCAAATGAAAAGTTCACTCCAAAAGTTAGGGCACTTGCTCGAAACTTGAGGAAAGCAAATCACACGTTGAACAAGTGCAAACTGTCGACCATCAAGCAGCACTGGACGCAAAAAGTAAGATCTCTTTCAACAGCGAAACAGCGCCTTGAACGGCGAGTTAAGTGGATTCAGGAAAATTCCACCTTTTCTACTAATCCTTCCCGTCTGTTCAATAAAGCGTCATGTGTAGTTAAAAATCCGCCTAGTCGAGAAGAGATTCAAGTCTTCTGGGAGCAAGTATATGGAGATACTTATCAGCTAAATGAAGACGCTTCTGATATATCACTCTTTCGTAACTTTAGCCAAAGGCGAAGGTTACAAGGTCGAGAGGAAGAGTGTCCACTAATTACTGCTGAAGAAGTGAAGAAAGTTATCGCTAGAACTAAGAACTTTTCAGCACCAGGGCCAGATAAAATCAACAACTATTGGTGGAAGAAGTTTACTTCTACACACCAACATCTAGCTCATATATTTACTACTTTCTTAAAGGGAGAACAACCCGTCCCGCAGTGGCTAGTGGAAGGACGCACGGTATTGATCCCTAAGGCCGAAGATTTGTCAAGTCCAAAGAACTACAGGCCCATAGCTTGTTTAAACACCAGCTACAAGCTATTCACTGGCATCCTCAAAGAGAGGATATTGGCATCTATCGAGCCGGTATGGAGTGCAATAGTCGAACAACGTGGATGCAAGAGAGGGCTGGCAGGTTGCAGGGAGAACCTGTTAATAGACAGGTGTATTACCCAGGACTCGATCAGGTATCGACGCAATCTGTCCATGGCTTGGATTGACTACCGTAAGGCATTCGATAACACGAACCATGAGCTACTTATTAAGCACCTTGAGTACATGGAGGTGCATCCAAAGATAGTGAGGTGCATAAAAGAGCTTATGCTCTTGTGGCGGACATGATTTGTCATAACATCTCAAAAAAGACAAGTGACTACAAGCTGTATCACATATAGAAGGGGGGTCTTTCAAGGAGACTCTCTAAGTCCGATACTTTTTTGCATCTCCCTCTTGCCTCTATCTATTGTGCTCCGAGGCAAAAGCTCTGGATACCTATGTGGCCCGCCGAACAGAAGAGATTATTAGGTCAACCACCTTTTATACATGGACGACCTTAAACTCTTTGCTTCCTCAAAAAAGGACCTTAACATCCTTGTAGATGCGGTAAATAGGTATTCTAAAGCGATTGGCATGAGCTTCGGACTGGACAAGTGTGCCTGCGTCCACCTACACCAATAAGGAAGACTAGAAACTACATCATCCCGTGATGATCAGGACGTGCAACGCATAGGCGGAAATACCATTCAACATCTTGGTATTGGAGAAACATATACATATCTTGGATTACCGCAAGCGGAAACCCAAAATGTGCATAACTTAAAAACGGCCCTTGGAAAAAGGTATCGCCAAATTCTCAGAAAAATTTGGGCTTCCGAATTATCTGGAAAGAATAAGATCCAGGCGACCAATATGCTGGCCGTTCCTATACTGCTTTACACGTTTGGTGCAGTAAAATAGAGCGTCGATGAGTTAAAGCAACTTGATCGAAGCACACGCAAGATGATGACAATACAACGAAGTCTTCATCCTAGATCTTCCGTACCTCGAATATCAGCTCAGTTCTAAAAAGCACGGATTACGTTATGCGACTCGTACATCAACATGAAGTCTCCAATACTGCGGCGTTTCTATACCATGCCACAGATAGGACCGCAGAGGAGCTTGACCTCCCATTCAATTCCAGTGACACTACACATGGCCTAGCATCGCTAACACCTCTGGTGCTCAAAAATCTTATACAGGAAGCAGAACATACGCTCCTACTAAGAGAACATGCTGACCAACCCCTTCATTGTAAGTTCTACGGCATCATACATAGAGAAGAGCTCTCGATGGGTCTGTCCAACATGTTTCTCAAGTCAGCTGGATTGAGATCGGAGACTGAGGGATTTCTCTTTGCCTGTCAAGACGGCGTTATACTTGTAGATACCTTAGTTTACCGTGAGCGCATAATGAATGTACCTGTAAGCGATACCAACTGCCGAACGTGCAAGCAATTGCCAAAAACACTTGGACATGTTCTCAGTGGATGCTCTAAATATGCACGCCACGCGTACATAGAGAGAAACAATGCAGCTCTAAAAGTGTTATAACGTATTACCATCTTAGGCATTTCTATGGTGTTGATCTATTGCCCGTCTTGCCATACGCCCAGGGGGAACTCGAGTCAGTTGTGAAGAATGATCAGAGTAAGATCTACTGGAATTTCTCATTCTCCACCACTCAACGTATCAGTGCTACGAAGCCTGACATTGTCCTCCAAGATCTGAAGAACAAAATCATTTACGTGATTGAATTCTCGGCACCAGCCGATGGTAATATCACGGCAAAGGAGGGAGAAAAACGAGCGAAATATCAAGCACTTCTTTTCGAGCTGATGTGAGTAGGCTGTACCAAGGCTACGAAGTCCATCTTATAATTCTCACACCCGGCTGTCTTGGAGGTATGAAAGCTTCATTTATAAGCCAACTCAACAAGATTCCGGCTTGCCAGCGTCAGGCTCATTTCATCGCTTCTGGGATCACTCCATCTGGTCCGTCAACACTGTTCCTGTTAACATTCTACAAGGATTGGTAGCTCTAAAAAAATATCCAGAGGTGAAACCTTCATCTCCAACTGTCTTGTCTGCCGTGTAAGGTCATCCGCGGCTAGAGACCTGACTCCAAGGAACAGTGTTTCCCGATGTTATCACGCGTAAATTTCCCGCTCTTGCTTACCTTCTAGGACAGAAGGAGCAGAAGCGGATGACGTACACGTTCCAGTAGCTTCGGGATTGGTGTCTTTAAGGAACCATGATCGTGGCTTCCGGAGCCTACAACTTCTCATATAATATAATAAAAATGCCTTCGACATATTGGGCTGTAACCATCTTAAGCCTGAGACATTAATTTTCAATATAATAATTATGCTGCAAAAAAACACTCGCACACAATCACCTATTTTGCGCACTTATATCGCAAATAACTATTTCGATGCATAAAACCAAAAATACGAGTCCTATAAAGAAATGGTTATGGGAACAGATGTTGATATTTAGAAAAGCTACAATTATTCTTCTTCTGAACTTTTTTCTCGTATCTGTTCTCATTTGGTGTGAAATTAAAACATTCAATTTTTGCATATCATTTTTTATAGACAAAACAAGAACCGTTGCTCAAGAAAGGCTGCTTAACGAACTTGTTCTTCGTTTTAGAACCCAAAAAAGTGTAACAAAGGTCGATTTGATCCGTTAATTTTTTCGAAAGTTATCGTACTTACGGACGGACGGACGGACGGATAGACACATAGATAGAGAGAATTCGTCGCCAAAACTTGATTTTTAGCTACAGGGGGACTCAAAATGTGTAGATCCGTCAAAAAACTGAGGTGTGAAGTCTCGGACGATTCTAATACTGTCTCAATCACAAATGATCAGAATGTAAAGAATGTTAAAAATTTGAAAATAATCATTGAACTGAATTGAACAATCATTGAAAAATAGTAAAATTTTCAAGCCAAAAAGACGAATTTCTTTAAAGACAGCTGAATTTTCAATGAAAATGTTTATTTTCAACCAAGAAATATGAATTTCCAACCAGAAAAGATGACTTTTCTACCATAAAATATGAATTTTAAAACCGAATACACAAATTTGAAACAAAATAAATCAATTTTCTACCAAGTAGTTGATTTTTCAACTTATTAAAAATAAATTTCGAACTAAAAAAGGGACAGTTCAATTTTTGAATAAAAAAATTCATTCTTAAATAACAAAAAACACGAATTTTCAATAAAGAAGTTCAATTTTCAAGCAAAGAGGTAAATAAAAAAGATGAATTTTCATCGAAGTAGTTCAACTTTCAACCAAGTACTTGAAATTAAAACCAAAAAAGACCGATTTTCAACAAAAAACATTAATTTTCAACAAAAAACATTAATTTTCAACCAAAAAGATGAATTTTGAAGCCAAAAACACGAATTGTCTACAAATCAGTTGAATTTTCAACCCAACAATATTATTTTTTAACGGAAAAGTTAATTTTCTACCAAACAGTTAAATTTTTAATAAAATAGTTTAATTTCCTACCAAATTGTTGAATTTTCAAGCCAAATAGGTAAATTTTCATCCAGAAAAGATCAATTTTCAATTAAAAATTCCAATTTCGAACAAAAAATAAAATAGTTACATTTTCAGTTGAAAAAATTATTCTTGAAAAAAAAATTTAATGTTTACTAAAATGATGAATCTTCAACCACAACAAAAGCTTTTCAACCAAGGAGTTGAACATTCAACACAAATGTTGATTTTTTAATTAAGAAGATTAATTTTCTAATAATAGAATAGTTAAATTGTTCAACCAAAAAAATGAATCTTCAACCAAAAAAATTAATTTTTAACAAAGTAGTTAGACTTCCAACGAAGTAGTTGAATTTTTGTCCAAAAAATATGACTTTTCAAGAAAATAGTTGCATTTTCAACAAAATAATTAAATTTTTAAAGAAATAGTAGAATTTTTAACCAAACGAGATGAAGTCTGATATATAAAAGTAATTTGGAAACTTATTAATTTATTATTGAACTGTATTTTTTGGTCAAAGCCAGCTTTGTCAAAATCGTACTAAACGTTACTAATCATTTCCTAAGTTCGCAACAATACTTTACTGCCCCCCCACCCCCCACCCCCGGGCGCTTGTTACCAACTATACTTTTTGGAATGGTCAGGCGTCAGAGGCCATAAGTCAAAGGTCATAGAGCAAGAATAGAAGGTTACATGCGAAGGTTCTTAGTTCAAAGGCCAGAAGAAAAAAGTGAGGTGTCAGTTGTTTGAGGTGTGTATGAGTGTTATAGACCAAGAAATCAAAAGTTACAAATCTCGGATCATGGTCAAGTGCTAAATGCGGAAGGGCAGTCGTCAAATATTTCAAGTCAAATTTGAAGGTCCATATGTCAGGGTAATATGTCAAAGGTCAGAGATCATAAGTCCGCGGTCTGGTCAGCGTTATGAGGCTATCCAGAGCAGCCCACGAAACTCTAAAAATAATACATTTTTTCTAGGTTTAAAAACGTACATTTTTAAAGCTTCATGTCCGTTATTTATCTTGTAGGGTAAGGATATAAAAAGGAATTCCGATGCCAGTTCAAGATCAAGAGTAAGTTATGCTGAAATCGATTTCAGTGATCTGAGTAAACGAGGATCTCGAACGAGCGATGCAAGTTACGTTAGTATAAGCACACTCAGTCCAAAAAGGGGAAGCATGGAACGCAGAAATGTCAGGATAAGTACATACAGTGGAAGAAGTGAAAGTTTCGAGAGCCAAAGTGTTCCTCGAGCAGACATAATTCCTCAAAAAATGTTAAATCAATCAGAAGAAAGAAGACCAAGTACACCTGTGCCTCCAAAAGAAAAGGACGATCCTCTTCCTTTCGAAAAACCCCTCAATCAACGTGACAGAAAAAAAATTACAAAATATAATGTTTACCTCACCTAAATAATTGTGATTGAAGTTAAACAATCATTGTACTATAATTTATTTTTTTACATAACATTAACATTTACTTCATCTCAAAATTGATTTGTAAATTACATATCGATGGGTCCTAAAAGAAACTACGCAACTCCCAGCGACGGATAGAAACTACGTATCTGGCGCGCTCCATACTAAGTATATAGAAATTTGTATATACTTAGTATAGAGCGCGACAGATGCGTAGTTTCTATCCGTCGCTGCGAGTTGCGTAGTTTCTTTTAGGACCCATCGATATATTTCCACTCTTGAATTGCAATAGGTCATAGTATATAGTTATAATTTCCTCCTTTCATATGTTTTTTGAAGCGAATGAAATAAGAATAACGAACTAGGAGATAATGGACTCAGAATAGATGGAGGTTTCTTTATGGTGAAAATCATTATCGCATTTGTGATTTAGAAAGAATAACAGTAGGTGGGGTTGAACTCAATGGTTATATTATTTAATTGTATGTGTGTGTTTGTGTTTATACTGTATATTCCAGAGAGTATATTATATTTATAATAACTGAGATATTTACTGTAAAAACAAATAATGGGTCGCAGAATAAAAAATAAATATCTGTTATAGAAAATTTTATTTTTCTATAGTTAAATATCGTCTAAAATTTAAAAGAACTGAAATAAAATTTATAAATTCAAACTTTCAAAGTTCAAAATTTGAGTCCTTTGAAATGGGACAATATTATATGAATAATATTAAATATAAATTTGTCTAAAAATGAAATTCAATCACAAATTATTCGTAACTATTTTATACCTAATTTATTAATTTAGTTCTCATATTAGCAACATATATATTACAACAATTGAAATTTAACGCTCCAAATTCATTGCCTATCAACAGAATTTCTCGCGTCACTGATACTTTCTTTTCCAAATGAAAATTTCGCTCTTTTTCTAACAGAGGAAATAGTACTCGATTGCGATGCAGAAGAAGAAGAAGAAAAACCTTGTGAATTTGATGCAGATCCAGATGAAGTAATCGAAGACAAATTATTTCCTCTTGAATCCTTATTTTGTAAAACTCGTCCAGATTCGTCATCTTCTCCTTCCATTTTTAGCCTTTTTAATCCGCTACTCCCATTTGTTACATTACTAATGAGTGTCATCGAATTTTTTATCGTATTAGAATTAATTCGATTCAATTTTAGAAAATTAGCTGACCTATTTCCTCGAATCCAAGCATCTGGAAAAGCTGTGAAATGATTTTGGGAATGTCCTGTCTGTAAGGGTTGACCAGATCTATTTGATAATCCATGAATTACAGGTGCTATCATTAATAAATTATTGCCATTTTTATCACATATTTGGGAACCATGTCTTGTCGAGTTGTAACTAGCCGGATATGAATTTCCACTTTCATCTTGGGTTTTATCGTTTTTGATTATAGTGCTCGATTTTTGACAGGTTATCATATTGTTTTGAGCTGCGAATTGAGGCTCGCATTTTATTCTCATATCATGTCTTGATTTTTGATGAGGATGGTGCTGAACTAAGCCATTTCGATCTTGCGACTTTTGCCAGTCGAGGACTTTGCTCAAAAGTCTGATGTATCTGAAATTATAATTATAAATATTATTATTGAAGTATTAATTAATTTTTAGCTGGAGGCTGTAACAGTATGAAATGCATATTTCGCGATATTGATAGCAATATGCAGTCAATTCGAATTTTATTTAACGAAAAATGAATTACACTTACTTCGAATGAATTAAAATAAATATGGGTGAATTCAACGCAATTTCGAAAATCAGAAAATTCAAATCAATATAATTAAATCAACCCTTAACGGTCAGACAGGGTGTCTTCCACCCCACGGGCTTTCCGATTTTTTTCCGATTGTCTACTTTTTTTCGATTTTTTTTAAATTGTCGCTGAGGCTTTGAAGATATTTTTCTCCTATTTTCTACTGTTTTAACGTGACTCATAATTTTGTTCAGCCAAAAATATCTGAAGGTGTATTTGGAGGTGTGACCGTTAAGGGTAAAAATAAACTCCACTTCCTACAATTTAATTTAAATAAATACAATTCAATTCAATTCCAGGATATTTAAAGAATTCAATGCTAAGTAAATTCAAATGAGTTATAATTAATTAGAGGTAATTCAATTTAAGTGAAGTTGGAGAAAATTTTATTCAATTGGAACGAATTCTAATGAATTCAATGTGACTTCAGCTACATGCAAGTAAATTGAAGGTGAATTGCAATAACCCCATCTGAATTCCAATAACTTAAAGAAAAATTCTCATCAATTGAGGGCGAATTTGAAGAAAAATATAGAATGCTATATAACTCTAGTTAATTTGATTGAATTCAAAGCTGTTTTTCGCATTTTTATGCAAAAAATTTGAATCGCCCGGCTTATTTACAAGCGTTTGACGGCGTGCTACGTCACATCAAAATGGCGGAATGGGCACGACACAAATAGGCATTTTAAATGTGTACAAATTTTTCTTTTTCAAATACAAATTTGGCAAAAGTTTTTTTACGCTATGTTGGTTTTATTAGTTAATTTAGAGCATATGCAGTCGAATTCGATAACTCGAACTCCGATAACTCGAACTTTTTTCTCATTCCCGGCCAAATATCCAATCTTATACGTCTTAAAAATATTCGATAACTCGAACTTCGATGATTCGAATCTCGCGATAACTCTAGCAAAATCTTCCTGCCTGCCCGCCCATTTGACTTTTCGGACTCGATAACTCGAATTTCAGTATGTACTTATTTATGGAGGACATTTTTAACTGATTGATGATGTTCTGCCCACTTATTATTCGGAGAATTTCAGTATCTACAGATGTCATTCCCAAAATTTGGAAATTCATAGAATTCATTAAGGGCAGGTGTTCATGAGTAATGCGATCCTTATGAAATCTGAGGGCGCAGTCCCATGGAGGTAGATTAGTAAGATATTGGAATAGTTTGGACCCAAGGTGTGATTGTTAGAGTTTGTGCAAAATGTTAATTGGCCAAACTATTCCACTATTCTACTAATCTACCTCCATGTCCTCCATGGGACTGCGCTCTGAGAGTCTGAGGCCCTTGAGTTCAGTTGACTCGAATCATCCAAGTTGAATGTTTACCTATTGAATCATGGATACGACGTGCTCGGGACGAAAACGTTCCTATTTCAGGGCCAATATTTCGACAGAAAGCTGAACAATTTGCTAGCGACTTGGGACATAAAAAATTAAAAGCAAGTGTTGGGTGGTTAGACAATTTTAAGAACAGACATGGAATTTTGCACAAAGTTTCAAGTGGTGAGAGTGCTTCAGTGTAGATGAAGATTTGCAGTGGATAATCTTTACTAACTGGAAAACTGACAAAAATTGTTCATTACTTTTGTTAGTATAACGTCTCGGCAAGGGTACTATATCTTCTGACGAAGTTTCATGGAATTTTATAATTAATTAACGCATGAGAGCAAAAAATTGATTTTCAATCTAAATAGAAAAAATTTCACCTTTTTTTTATTCATACTTTTTAACCTAATAAAACATTTTTATGCAATTTTTATACATTAGAATCAAAGCTGGAAGTTCAGTAAACAATATTTATTGATACAAAGTGTTCTTTCTTTAATATTTATAAATATTTAATGACTTTTTATTGGAGATTACATTTTCAAACAGTAGATAACCAACAGTAGATAATCGGGAAATTACAAAAAATGTCAAAATTGGCAGCTCTGAGACTGTCTTGCAGTTGTTTTAAGTGAAAGATTGTGTTTGTCTGTTCATTTTGATTAGTGAGGTTTTTAATTTCATATTATTATAAATAACAAACTAAGAAAATAGTGTAAATTTTTATCAAAAAGCTCATCTATTTTAGTTGTGTTTTAAGGAGCCTTTGACAAAGGTGTCAAAACAGTATCCTTGACCGGGTATAATGATAGTATATTATGCGCCGAGGTGCATACTGAGGGTCTTTACGCGACAAGCGGCAATGCTCGCAGGACGATAGAAGCCGAGGCAAAGCCGAGGCGAGATAAGTCTTGCGAGCATTGTAAGCGAGTCGCGTGAAGTCCCGAATTGTGCTCATTGGCGCATATATTATTTTATATGTCGACGGTGCATTTACAAGTTTTGTTGTGAAAGCGTGCAGTATCGTAATGTTGTACATTACGATACAGCGGAGTGTAATGTGAAGAGTGATCTTCCGCTGTATCGTAATGTACAACATTACGATACTCTACGCTGTCACATAAAAACGCGTTAATGCACCGGAGTCACATAAAAATATTTAATACAGCTAATTGATTAATTTTGTAATTTTTTTTCTATAAGAATACTCAATTGAATATGTAAGCTTTATTTAACAATGATCATCTTTCTCTATTTGTGGAAACCAATGCAGTTAAATGCTCTTGATTTTTTTCCTATATACTGTAGGGTGGTTTCCCTTACAGGAAAAGTAAACGGAGGATGACATTAATAATGTTGATGAAACTGGCGTTTATTTTAAGTGGTTTCTGGATCGGACGCTGGCATTGAAAAATGATAAATGTCATGGACCAAAAAGAAGCAAAGTGAGGATCACTGTCAAGGTTGGTTCCAACATGTCTGGAACAAAGAAGGCAATTGGCAAATACAAAAAAAAACAAGTTGTTTTTCAGGAGTCAAGTCCTTACTAGTGACTTATGAGAATAATAAGAAAGCATGAATGACAAGTTCAATTTAAAAGCCTTGACCTCAAACAATTGATAAAAAATTTCATCAAGAAAAAAGAAAGGTTCTTATCTTTGTCGACAATTGTCCAGCTCACTCAAAAGTATTGATTCAAACGTTGAAGGCTGTAAAAATTGTTTACTTGCCTGCTAAGACGACTTCTAAATTACAGTCAGATCCTGACATCAATCTGCGGGAAGCGATCTTTGAATCAAACAAACCTTGAGAAGATGTAACAAGTGAAACAATGGCTAACTCTTTTTGGAATGCAGGATTCACGAAAACTAACCCAGAACAGTATACTATAATGAGAAACGTTGGAGAAGAATTTTCTGAAGAGTAGTCTCATTTTCAGACCAGAATAGGCTTGGAAACTGTGGATTTTGAAGATTTTGTGAACGTTGACAACCAGCTACTCATCGCAGAAGATTTTACTGATGAAGATATAATGTATGTTTGCTGTTAAGAAATTTTTGAATTTATAAAAATTCTAATTGTTTTAAATTTCATTAAAAATGTCTGACAAATTATTAAATTAATACGCGCAGTTTGGAAAACAGAACGCATGCCGGAAGAATGGAATACCTCTATCGTTATTCCCATCTTTAAAAAAAGCGATAAAACTGACTGTAACAATTATCGGGGAATTTCACTTGTATCTTCGTGCTACAAGATCCTGTCTAATATAATCCTAAGTAGACTAACTCCGTTTACCGAGGAAATCATTGGGAATTACCAGTGTGGATTCCGCCGAAACCGATCTACAAGCGATCAAATGTTTACAATTAGGCAACTGCTAGAAAAAAGTGGGAATTTAAAGAAGTAGTGCATCAGCTATTTATCGATTTCAAAAAAGCTTACTACTCTATTATACGCGCACGAATGTACTGGATCCTAGAGTTCTTGGGTGTACCAAGAAAATTGGTTAGACTTATCGAAATTTGCTTAAGCGGCAGTAGGGGTAGAATACGCGTAAACGGTAGTTTATCTGAAGAGTTCTCGATCCGCGATGGCCTGAAACAGGGCGATGCACTTTCGTGCGTCCTTTTTAACTTGGTTTTAGAATACGTGGTTAGGCAAGTGCAGGCGAATCCGACCGGTGCTACCCTCAATGGGATAGTGCAAATTCTTGGATATGCGGATGATCTCGACTTACTAGGGGATGATAAAGAAACGGTAGCTAAAAATGCAGAAATCTTGATCACAAAACCCAAAGATATTGGCTTGGAAGTTAGCGAATCGAAGACAAAATATATGACCGTCGTCAGATCCGAACAAAGTAATCAAGACGGGGATCTAATGCCCGGAAATATGAAATTCGAAAGGGTTAGTGAGTTTAAATACCTCGGGTCTATTATAACTAGCGAAAATAAGATTAAAACGGAAATCAACGCGCGGCTGCACGCTGGCAATGGGTGCTATTATGCAGCAAACACACTATTAAAATCGCGATTGCTATCTAGAAACTTCAAAGTAAGAATCTACAAAACAATAATAATGCCGGTCGTCATGTACGAGTGCGAAACGTGGGCGCTGACGAAAGGAGAGGAGAATAGGTTTAGAGTTTTTGAGAATAAAGTACTTAGAAAAATCTATGGTCCAAAAAGGGACGAAGAGACCGGCGAATGGTGAAAACTGCATAATGATGAGCTGCATGCTCTTTACGGGTCAGCAAATATTAATAGAGTAATGAAAGCGCGTATACTAAGATGGGCGGGGCATGTAGCAAGAATGGGAAATGAAAGAACAGTGGCGCAAGTTTTAAGAGGGAGACCGATTGGTAAGAGACCCTTAGGCAGACCGAGAAACAGATGGGAGAAAAATGTAAGGGATGATTTGAAAGAACTAGGACATGATTACTTAAACTGGATGGAGGATGCACAGGATAGAGATGTGTGGCGGTCTTATATTATTATATTATATTATTATATTATTATATTTATATATATTATATATTATATTATTATATTATTATTACATCTTATATTGGGATGTGACTATCCAGACGGATCATTACATCCGAGCCAATCGACCTGACATCGTGATGCGAGAGAAAAAAGGTGGAAGAGTCTACATCATCGACATTGCTTGTCCGCTCAACCGAAATTTGCAGGCAACCTATACAACCAAGATTCATAAGTATAGCGAGCTAAGGCATGAAGTTAAGGCAATATGGAGGAATGTGAAACATGCATCTATTCATCCTATTGTGATTTCGGCTACAGGCAATGTGCACGCAAGATGCACTGAACATCTTGAACATTTAGGAGTCAGTAGGATACTGGCGGCAGCTCGAAAGGCGGTTTTATTAAACACCTGTCGCATTGTAAGAAACTTCCTAGACCATCAGGAAGAAAGTGACTAAGAACCTATGGCGTGATACATGGTAGCTCTAAGAAAGCATCCAGAGGCGACTGGTGGCACCTTCAACACCCACGGCCGCTGTGTAAGGATAACAGCGGCAAAGCCAAACTGCAAACTACATCATGCTTCTAATTTTGTACCTACAACATCATCGTAAATGATTTCAAACAACGTATTGAAATAACTTATAACATCCTGATCTCATCGGTCACTTGACTTAGTCCGTGGCTATGACGAAAAACCGGGTTCACCCGAGAAAAAGTTTGAAAAAAAAAAAAAAATTATACAACCCTCTTCTGATATTCTGCAAATGGATTGGTCCTTCTATTTATTCAGTAGAGTACGTCAAAAGAATTAGAAGAGGAAGACGAATCCACATATGAAGATATCATTCCACCTACAACAACAATAGAAGCTAGAACCGGTTTGGACGTTCTACAGAAATTTATCCAAGAACGTGATGATGTACCACAGGAAATTTTTAGCCAACTTAGCAAGATTCGGGGTTTCTGTGACAAGAAACCCAGATCAAAACAGCACAAAATAATCCAATTTTTTAAGTAATTCAAGCAAGCACAATTCCATCTAATAAGTCTGCATCCAGAAAGTAACTTTCGTTCCTGATTCACATTTTTTACAATCGGCCCTTTTCAGGGCCAACAAATTTTTCTCACGAGGAATGATATTATTAATATCAAACATGCACTCGTTTAGTAGTAAGAAATCCTGATATGTCTTAGCCCTTGCATACATTCCGCTCTTTTCTAATATTGTACTTAGTGTGCTTAGTGCACGTTCTAGCCGTATTTTCATCTAGATCCGATAACTCGATTTTTTTCGCACATCGTGCTCGACTTAGATAAAAAGAAGAAATTTACTTGCAAATATTATGAAATAGACAAAACCTCTATGTTTAAAGTGATTATTAAATTTGTTTCTATTTCAGATTAAAATAATTTTATTTGCGTAAGGCTCTATCGGCCTTAAGGAACACATTCTCATTACAGAAAATGCTACCGAAAAATCCAAAATTCCGTTTCTGGTCAAACAATGTTTGTTTTATTCATAGAAAACTATATTAAATTTTGTTTGCACAAAACCAATTTTTGTCTAATTATCTTTTTTCGTATCTTGGAAATTCTGAAAGCAAAATGAAATTTTGTTTTTAAATATATTTTTCATGGGTCTCAAAATTTAAATTTTTGATTTTTCAAGAAAATTAAAAAAATTGTTATGGCAATATTGCAAGGCTTGCGAAAATCCACGTTTTTCTTTCGCTGACTTGTTTTATATCGTGCTTTTTTCGGCTTAAAATGTTTATTTCGGTTAGTTTTTTTGGATTTTCAAAACGCTATAACTCTGATAGTTTTCTTTTTATCAAAAAAGAAGTGAGAATAAATTGTTCAGATTTTTGATTTGTAAGAATTGCCGTACATAGAACTTTAAAGTTTTGAAGCAAAAAAATGTTTTATTTTGGAAATTGTCACACTTTTTGAATTATTATCAAAAATAGCTGGCTAACGAATTTGTCCTTTCCTTTCAGGGCCTAAAAAAATGTGCTAAAACTCAATCCAATCTGATCATTTTTTCGAAAGTTATTGTTTTTTCTACCTCAGGTGTCTCGAAACGTGGAGATTTTATAAAACCCGACTAAGTCCAATTTTACATAAAATTAATACCTTGTCATTAGGATGAGAATGTAAAAAAATAGTGGATGACCCTATTTTAAACAGATGATAATAGACCTAAAATTAAACTTTTAGTGCTATTTGCAATAACATAAAAGTTAAAAAAAAAAAACAGAAATTCACAATTGCCCACACAGATATCTTTAGAATTGAATGAAGATTTTTTTGAAACAAAAATATGAAAATCGTTCAAGAGCTGACTTCTGCAAGTTATTTTAAACCTCGTTTTTTAATCCGCCCCACTTTGGGGCGCCCCCTACGGCTGCGCGTACCTTTGCTTAATGGGTAAACCAGCAATGGTCTTTATTTAAGGAATGTAAAGTTATTCAGTTAATTGCATGTGCTATGAAAAAATTTTTTACTTATTTTCATTTCCCTAATTGTAAGTTGAAAGGAAAAAATACTAGGGAAGGTCGATAATACGTGACATCATAATGTACTACACAGTGATTTCAAATAACTTTAAGTGAATTCATGAAAATAAATATATCAATGTAACATTAAACTGTATTCGAAGTAAATTTTATCGAATCCAAGTGAATTCGAGTGAATTAAAATCAATTCAACAAAATAAAAATACAATTGCACTGAATTCAAATGAATTGCTTTACTTTCAAAGTAAATTAAAAGAATTTCAATAGAATTCAAGCAGATTAACCTGATTACAAATTTATTTAGTTAAATTCAAAGTGAATTCGACAAAATTCAAAAAAATTCAGATGAATTCAATTAAATAAAAAAAAATCACTTAGTTCATTTCCTCTATATATTCTATAGTGTGATTTATCAGAACTAGTGTGGTAAAAAAACTTCGAATTTCGTTTGGGATAATGGCTCATTTTGTGATGTTCCCAAAAAATGTAAATCCGTAATTTTTTTGTTCGATTCGACAACGTGTAGGGATTCCGCCTCTATATGAGACTGGAAGGCTATACACTAATTAGGCAATATAAACAATCAGTACGATCGATTTGATTTTTTGCTAATTGTTTGACTCATTTTTTACTACTTAAATGCAGCTTTTGACTGAACAAGGATGAAGCATGTAATGTTTTTAAATACTTTAACAAACTTCATAGAATTCTGGCATGTCTTATATTTTGACCACTCACCCATCATTATTTAAACAATTTCAATTAGTTTAAACGAATTTTTTCAAAACTAGGTATGAATTCGATCTCGAGTGTTTCCACTTTGTTTGTATTCATAATTATATGGTGCTCATTTCGCGAGCACTTTGCTTCCCGTTAGCAAATGTATTTGCTTCCTCATAGAGGAAGCATTAGTTATTTTTTTCAATAATAGACAAACCAAAGTCTTCATTTTGCTCAATTTAAAAATAGAAATTTACCAAAAATTAAAAATTACAAAATAATATAAAAAATGTTCTAAATACAAAGATAAATCAGACAAATCAAATCTTGCGTTCGAAATAATAATTTTTTGAGCTGGAAAAGGGAAAGGAAAAGTTCTGTCGCACCCTATCCCTTTCCCAGCATTATGATTTCTTCACAAAAATTGCCATAATATTACTCTATTTGAAAATTTATGATCAAAAAGTCTTTTCTACTCATACATCAACTTTAAATTATGTCGATGAAAAAAGTTTTTCTGTTT
>CAKNXH010052326.1:34621-46944 GCA_932178445.1 Andricus quercusramuli
CTGAATTATGCTAATGAAAAAAGTTTTACTATAAAAAACCGATTTTCAAAATATATAAATTACCATAACTTCTCTACAATTTGATAAAATTCTTTAAAATTATAGGTCAATCGATTCGTTTCGAACCAAGGAATCTTTTATATTGTTGCATCAACTCTGAATTATGCTAATGAAAAAAGTTTTACTATAAAAAACCGATTTTCAAAATATATAAATTACCATAACTTCCCTACTCTTTGATAAAATGCATCATTATTATAAATCAATCGATTCGTTTCGAACCAAGGAAACTTTTATATTCTTGCATCAACTCCGAATTATGCGAATGAAAAAAGTTTTACTATAAAAAACCGATTTTTAAAATATTATTGAGTGCTAGAAAAAAATGCAATGAATATTTTTAGAAATCCTTCGGTCAGTTTCAAGATATTAGTAAGGAAAATAAGCCCTCCAAATTTCATCGAATTATCTGCAACCGTTTTCTAGTTATTGTGTTCACAAAAAAGCGTGACATCCACACATCCACACACACATCCACACATCCACACACACACACACACATCCGGACAATTGCTTAGAACATTGTATTAGACATTTTTAAATTAGGGAGGGTTTAATTAAATGAATTTAAAAATTTGGAAAAATGTCACCATTACAAAGCTTCCTCTATGAGGAAGCAAAATATCCTGAACTGACGCCTTCTCTAAAAAATATGAACTAATTATCTTAAATCGAAAATCAACAGAGACAATTTCCTTTTTTCATTGTTTAAATAATTTGTAATTGTTGAAACGTAACTTTTGACTGGGGGAAAGCAGAAAAGTGTAATTTTTTGTACATTTTTTAACAAATTTTCTTAGCTTCTTTTATTTTGACACAATTCATTACTTACCTACAGTTGTTTAAATAATTTCTATTCTTTTAAAAACTTTTTTCGAAAAACAGACAAAATTTTCCATTTTTCTGAATAACATGAACTAATTAGTTAATTGTTCATGTTGATTTTCGATTTGAATTCAATAGTTCAAGTTACTCAGTGAAGGTTTAAATTATTTATATTTTATCGAAAAACATTTTTTAAGAATGAAAATTAAAAAAAAAAATGTGTGAGTTATGAAAAGTGTCAAAATAAAAAAAGCTAATGATACTTGTTGAAAAATTTACAAAAAGCTGCCCTTTTCTGCATTATTTTTTTTTATTTTATTTATTTTTGTCAGAAGTTACATTTCAACAATTGAATCATATTTAAACAACGAACGATATGTCGTTTTTTGAGAAATGTACAAGAAACTAAATTTGTCTGCCTTGTTACAGTCAAAAGTTAAATTTATACGATAAAAAATTATTTATCCAAATAAAAACAAATATAATCGACCATTCTGATTTTTCTTATTGCCTAATTAGTATATGTCGTTATAAGCTGACCGATTATAATTTTCGAAAGAATGTGAAAGAAGAATTGTTTAATCCATTCATAATTAATAAACGAATACACAAAACTTTGCTCGAGCATGCTGGAGGAGGGGCGGGGGGCAAAATAAAAAATCAATGAATACTTTACATTCGGAGAAGTGCTTTTAAGAATTTCATGTAACTTGCAACTCGTTATATTGAAATTTACGCCTTCAGGACTCATATTCCTAAAAATTTGTGTTTTCCCCATGTATTTTCAATGGGAAAATTGACGGGCTGGGCAGAGCCTCTAACGTTGTTTGATCAAAACCAGAAAATTACGGATTTACTGAGCCATTATCCCAAAAAAAATTCGAACTTCAGTTTTTTGGATCACCCGAATCAGGAATTTCCATATAGAATAATTACTATGTAATTTAGGCCGGTTCGTTTTCCAACTTTTTTCTGATTGAATTATAATACCTCGCAAAAGTTGCCCACACCTAAAAATTTTCAATTGAAAACCCTTTGTTCGATTAGACAATATCTTCTGTTCGTCCTTTGGATTTGAAAATTAAAATTTTTCAAAAGAAAAAAAATTTCCTATAAATTCAAAAATTTTTGAAATTTCTTATATGTACAGTTATTAAAAGTAAATACTAATATAAAAATGAAAATTCAAAAGATAATTTTTTGCTCTATTTAGAATTTTTTGAAAATGAACAAAAAACCAGTTTTTTTAATTGAGTTGAGCGCATGCTTTTTTGGAAATAGTTACATATTTCGAAGCTGAAATTTCTTCATCATGGAACAAAAACGCATATTAAAAATATGCTTGAAGCCTTCCATAATCGCGAGAAAAAAATCCCAATATTCCAAAATTCCTAAATCACAAAAAAATTTTTTCCGAAAAAGCAGAATAATAACGTTCATGTTTCTTTAGTTCAAGCTGAAGAAATTTCAGGTTCGATACATTCAAATTTTTTCAAAACTCCATCTAAAAAAAAAGTTATCTGCACATTTAAACAAATTTGTAAATTGAGCAAAAAAATTTATTTTGAATCTATAATTTGATATCAGTGTTCACTAGTAATAACCGTACATACGAAACATTTACCAGAATTTTCAAATCAATAAGAAACATGTTTGTGAATTGTCACAGATTTAAATTTTTAAATCCAAATAACGAACAGAAAATATTGTCTGATCAAAAAAACGTTTTTCCAGGTGTAATGTTGGCACGGGTGGACGACATTTGCGGGGTCGTATTAAAATTTACTCAAAAAAAAAACTCTGGGAAACGAACCAGCCTACTGTACTGCTCTATTCTGCTGAAATAATATTATCCTCCATAAATTACTGATACATTATTCTAATTACATTTAATTGAATATAAAAAATCTTTAACCTTATTGCCATTCTCAAAATTTCATTTTTCGACAACTTTTTATCGGGTGGATGAGTTGGAACCAATTTTCTCAGTTCAGCAAAAGCACCACTAACATTTTGTTGTCTCCATCTCTCTCGGCTATTTGTGAACAGTTTTCTGACACCCAAATTTCCTGGCCTGTTTGTTGGTGAACCTAGATGAATGCTGCCAGAAGTTGAAATTGTATCGAGCTGGAAATTTATTCAAAAAATGATATAATATTTTTTTAACGAAATAGTATTCATTCAAATCATATACAAATTTATCTTTTTATCCATCTTTAAAAAGTGTAATAAATAACAAATCATCTTCTTTACTAAATTCGTTATTAAAATTTATATATGAATTTAAATTTACAACAACAAAATGAAGTTTCCAAACAGAACAAAAAAAAAAATTTTAAATAGAACAAAATTCTTTCTCTATAAAACTTACTGAATTTGAACGATCCCTTCTCCTTTTATTTTGATCATCATCCTCATCCGTATCATGAGAATAAATCTCTTCCTCTTCTGCCTCTTCTTCTGTGTCTCTTGGAGTTCCTGGAGAATCTCCAGGATCTTCTACCAATTCTCCATCACCGGAAATGAGAGATTCAGCTGGTGAACCATTTTCCGCTTGCGTCCCATTACTAGATCCATTGTATGTTAACATTGGCTAAAAAATGGCAAATATTATCATAACAACACATTATTATTATTATTTAAAATTTCTAGAATCATAGGTTGTTATTACAGGTAATATACAAATGAAATTAGAATAATTATAGGGGAAACCATCGTACAGTAGATAATGATTTACAGTAGGTAATCTCAATTGACTGGAAAACTGACAACAAATTTTCATTATTTTTGTTAGTATAACGTTTCAGCAAGGATACTTAAAAAAATGATTCACCTCTTCTTTATTCATGCATTTTAACTTAATGAAACATTTTTATTGTGCGTTTATACATTAGAATCAAAGTTAAAAAGTGTAATGAACAATATTTATTGATACGAAGCGTTTTTTTATATTATTCATCAATATTTGAGGAGTTTTTATTGGCCATTACATTTCCCAAAAGTAAATAACCAACAGTAGATAATCGAAAAATTGCGAAAAATGTCGCCGTCGAAATTGGCAGCTCTGCGACTGTCTCGCATTTGTTTTATGTTAAAGATTGTGTTTGTTTATGTTGATCCGTGAAGTTTTTAAATTCTAGTTATTGTAAATAATAAACTCAGAAAAAATTATACATTTTTAGTTATCAAAAAGCACATAAATTTTAGTTGTGTTTTATGGTGTCTTTCGGAAAAGATATAATTTTTAGGATTATGGATATGGTACGGTGAAAATTCTGAAATTTTCTGTCATCGCAAGTCAGGTTAAATTGTATGAAGATTAAACGTCTCGTACCAGTCGTACTAATCTCACGGAATATCAGAGATAGAAAAATGCCAGTAATTTAAACTTTTGCGATTTTTGTAAAATGATCATAGTTTCAACTATTATTTACTCAATTAACTGATTTTAATGGTAAGTATACTAATGATAAATTATAATTATCAAGAATTGAATATTCTGTCTTGCCCAGGAGCAATACCAGAAACGATTATCTATTAATGGATAAAGGTGTCAAAATCGTATCCATGACCAGGTCTAATAAAAATGTTTAATACAGCTAACTGATTAATTTCGTGATCTTTTTTTCTAAAAGAATACTCAATTGAATATGTAAGCTTTATTTAACAACGATAATCTTTCTTTATTTTTGGAAACTGATGCAGTGAAATGCTGTTGAGTTTTTCCCTATCTACTGTAGGGTGGTTTCCCTTAAGTTGAGGGGCTGATAGCAAAAGCGGAGTAGAAAAGTCGTCGGAGCAAAAACGAGTTAAGAATAATGCGGGCAAAAACGAGTTAAAAAAAAACAAGAATAACGAAGATTGTATCATATATTATGCTATAACGATATGATAGTGCGGTAGATTATATCATAATCTATCATTGTATTACACTTTTATGTTATAGTATATAATACAATCCTTGTTATTCTTGTTTCTTTTTAACTCGTTTTTGCCCGCATTATTCTTAACTCCTTTTTGCTCCGACGACTTTTCTACTCCGCTTTTGCTATCAGCCCCTCAGTTATTCATTGATTGTTTGAATAAAACAAACATTTATTTGACCTTATATAAAATTAAGAATTTGTTTGGTAGAAATAAAATTTGTTCGAGTTGAACAATCGAGTGTTTGAAATAAATAATTTTAGTTGAATCAAACAAATATTTGTTTGAATTAATAGAATATTTGTTTTACACTATATCAAAGAAAGAATTTGTTTGATTCAAACAAACATTTTTCTAAGTGTAATTACAATCATAGGTTTAAAAAATACTTTGGATTTTGTTCCAGAGCCGTTATATTTTTAAATAATGTAGAAAAAGCATGAGGAACTCGTAAATGTAGATTAAGTCCAGAAGGATGAATGTTTTTTCTCTATGTTTTTTGATGTATATTTTATAGTTTCTGAAATAATTGTAAAAATGCGTTTTTTACAGATCAATTTTTGGTTTAATTGAGTTTTTAGAATTTTGTCAAGAAACTAAGACAATATGCTCTACAGTATTTTCGAAACTACTATTCAAGTTTGAAGTTTTTCTATTATTTTGTATGATAGTGAATAATTCGTTTTTCATTGAAAGCTAATTAACTTTCAAAGAGATTTGTAAGAGCCGAATTTTGAATTTTTTCTATCAAGTTCTTATTTAACAACAAAATTGATATCACACATTTTTTTATAAACGATCCCATTTTTTAAAATTACTTATATTTATGTAAAACACCATCATATCAGTGAAGACACTCCTTAACAATAATATTCAGAAGGTTACAACATTTATTAATTCAAATACAAACTTTTCAATGTAGCATTTGCTTACAAGTTTAATATAAGGCTGTGTATAATCGTCCCGAAAAATTGGGGGAGTTAGAAAAGGGGATGGACTAGTGAGACTAGTCGTCCCGAAAATTTAGGAGGTCAATCTTATGAAAAATATTGGAAACTATAGTCATCCCAAATTTCGGGACGACGAAAAGACGCTTCGTTAATATAATAAGAATAATTCTAACTTGGTATTATTTTAATAGTACTATGTTTTTTTATTTTCACGGAACAAACAAAAACCTTAAAATATTTCAAGCACAGTCAGCGATGCTGAGAGCAAAGAAAGCATAGTAGCAGGTGACATATCTATAGATCATATCTTTTTAATATAACTATCGTGAAAATTGTTGGCTAACTTATAACCTTGAGAATTAATTTATATTGTGACACCTAGCTGCATTTGTCATGTACTAGTGAAAGTTGCAAATCAAAAATTTCCTTGAGGCACATTTTCTTGAGACAAGACAAATTTTATTGCATAATGAAAATATGGTATCGTCCATACCGATATTTCCTTAGATTACAAGTAATTATTACTTTGATTTAATAATTTTCACATTTATTGCAAAAAAGTGTTTCTTTGTATCAAAGAAATATCACTAAAGAAATGATTTCTTTGAGTATAGTCATAGCTTTTTTGTCTCTAAACAATATTTACTCAACTGAAGTTAACAAATCCTTGGTTTAAGAAAAAGAAACCAACAAAACACATTTTCTGGGATCCAGTAATTCTGTTTGCAGTGAACGATGCTGATTTTCGTATCTCGACTATACGAGAATAATTGATGAGCCTTGATTTTCAAGGAAAACAAATAGTGTATGATAATTTTAGAAGGTTTCACTGTACTTAGAGGTCATATTTATTTTCAAGAAATCAAAATTGCATTATTATTTCCTATGTGTTACATTTTTATTTGCTTAAATTCATGACATTTTTTCCAATCCCAAAATAACATTGATCAATCTATTGCCTCATAAAAATACAGTTACCATAAGACAGACATAGGAAACACAAACATTTGTGAAATGATGTACAATGAGGAATAGCATAACCCGTAGTGTATCATCTCTAATAAATAACCTTTTAGTATATTCATTAGTAACAATCGACACATCATTTTGCGTGAAGCAATTTCCTTTACATAGAGAAGATGAAGATCATCAGCATTAATCTGTTTTTAACCTTAGTGGTTATATTCAACTCGATTGGTAAATATAATTATTTATATATACTTATATATACGATGTCAAGTGTATATTTTGTAAAAATTTCTCAAAGCAATAACAATTGTTAATCCTTCAAGAGATGGTAGCGATTCTGCACAAATGTATTCCACACAGAAAAACTGTAAGCATCACAGTTAAGTCCTACTCCATGAAACTGTACATAAAGTTATATAATTGAATTTAGCGAATTTCAATCAATTCTACGCAATATAACTCTACAGAAGATAATTTAATAAACAGTACTTTTAAAACTCTCTAGAAACTTAAAATACATTTTTTTTAAATCCTATTCCATTAAATACTACCGCCTAAGCCTCTACATAACGTTATAAATTAAGTTTTTCAAACTTAAATAAACTGTATTCAATCAAATTTTGCATAAAAATACCCTACACAAGCCAAATTCTGAATTTTTCATTGTTTTAATTTTTAAAAGCTCTACACAAACCTATTCTGCACAGGAAAACTCGTCTACACTATGGGTAGGTCGACAATGTCGACATGTGCAATTTTTATTGCACAATTTATTTTTTTAAGCTTATTTTTCTTTACAAAATGTACTTCCAAAGATTTTTTTTATTTTTCCATTATTACTAGGAAAAATCAACTTCTAAATATCGAAATCGGTCCCCATTATTTTTCTCAGATTTAACAGCAATATTTTCAGTCAGCCAAAAACTATTCGAAGTTTGAAAGATTTTATTGAATTGATTATTTTATTTGTATTAAATTGTTTTTTATGTGCAAATTTATTCACTATAATAAAATAGGAATTGATTTGTTAACCTTTTTTTCTTGTATAATATTAGTTTGAATAATTCGGTTAATAAATCAAAAATAGAAGAACACCATGGATCTTTGGAACAAAAAAAAGATCTGTAGGCAATTTTGAGGTCAGGAAAAGCTATTAATTCACATAGAGGAGAAAAAAAGTATCTAAAAAAACAAAACATTTTTGGAATAAGAGTTGTAATACTCTATGTCAGTTTATTCATCATCAAAATTATGCTTCTATAAAAAAAAAAGTTTTTTAAAATTAATTGCTACACCATCGTCACATCATATTGCAATATTTGGAAGAAAAAAAACTTTTTCCAGCGTTTTACACTTCATATAGATTCTGAAAACTGAAGGTATCGTTATCAAAATCTGAAACAGATGGTCCATTTTTACATGGAAAAAGATTTTTGCGAGCCCTAATGAGAAACTGGAAAAAAATAAGCCCGTCCTACTCTATAGACAACAACAACAAAAACCACTCTACTGTAGGATCATTATCTAACGTAGGGTGGTCTCCCTTTTTATTTGTACCAAGCCTCAATTGGTCCCATTAAAATGCATGTAATCTGTTCTAACAATACACTCAGCTCCCGATATAAGAACCCTCAGTTTGCGATATTCCTAGAACTCAAGTCTTCCGCAGGCTGATGATGCGGGAACCGCGGGACCAAGAGAGTGGTGGTGCTTAGTGGAACGTGAAACACTTGCCTTTGTAATTAAAAAATTGATTTTCGGCCAAAAAATACGCATTTGTAACAAAATCCATAAATTTTCAACCGAATAGTTGATTTTTCAAAAAAAAGAAAAACATTTTTAAACACAGAAAATAATTTTCAACGAAAATGATGTATGTTCGACTAAAAAATTGAATTTCTAACAAAGTAGTTCAACTATCGACCAAGTAGTTAAATTTTCAACCAAACTATTGAATTTGTTATAATATTCTTAAATGTTCAGCCAAAACAGTTATTTTTTAACCGGAACAGATTAATTTTTAACGGGACCGTTCCATTTTCAGCCAAAAAGAATTAATTTCTACAAAAAGACATGGATTTTCAAAGGAAAAAAAATGTTAATAAAATTGTTGAAATTTCAGGCCATATTGTCATATCTAGGGAATCCGTGAATATTTTTGAAATTTTATTGGCTTTAATTGAAGATGAAATTTCAGAGATTACGTCCTTTTATTTTTAAGTTTTTTTTATTAGTATCCTAAGTCACAGAACGAGTTGAAGTTAAGAAACAAAATCTAAGAAATTCTCGGCGAACACCGCTCTCGCGGTCGACAGCAGTAATCGGCGACTGAAACTTGACATTTGAGACTTGGACATTTTGAGTCGTATTTCGAGAACTCATAAAGATTGTTAAAGTTTATTGGCTTAAATTAAAGATGAGACTTCAAATACTGCGTATGATATGAATTTGAGATTTTTGCTAGAACTTTCCTAAGTCATGCCATAAGTTGAAGTCGAGGTACCAAATTCGAGAACTTCTTGTATTCTTTCTTAAACTTTTTACGTTTTATATTCTTTTCAAAAGGTCAAAAATATCTCTATGAAGGCTCATTTGACGTGAAATTCAATAAGCTTTCTAACGATTTATTTTTAAAAAATCTAGTTCCTTTTTCAACGAGTAATCACGTTACAAATTCAGAAGTGATTTCTAATAGTACTTTCGCTGATCGTACCGAAAAATTCTGATGTTAGTGTACATGTATACAAATTTATTACATGCATTTTGATGTCATTTAGAACATGAAAACAGCAAAAAAATTAATAAAAATTTTGAAACTAGAAATTTCGGAAAAACACAATACGTAATTTGTGTTTATTCGATTATTATTATTTCATAAATTTGTAATATTAATAGGTAAATCATAAGTAATACAGTTACAATTAACGATAAAGTATCTTGAATTTGTTTACCCTTCACCTAATAGGTACTACAAGAAGAACTAAATTGTACGTTATATAGTTTGGTGAATTAATAAGATTGTGTAAAATAATGCATGTAAAATCAGCTGTGTAGTGTTTTGCTGTAGTATTTATCGGTCAAGAATCGCTACCGCCACTTTAACGATTAACAATCGTAATTGTTATAAACAATTTTTATAGAACGTACCGTCTTTTAAATGCTCTATCAACATTCGTAAATCAGTTATTCTTATGTTAAAAAAACGAAACTTTTTAATTTTGGTCGAAAAGTAGCCCAATCGGCTGTGCGGTGTCAAAAAGCAGTAAGCGCCGAACAGTAAATTTTTTATAATAAACGTAAGTGCGTTAATGCTGTTTAGCAAAGTGCTCTCGTATGCTTGTATGAATCAAAAAATAGTCAAATTTACATTTGAAAAACAAACACTTTTTTAGATTTCTAGCACGCGTTAGAAATTTAAAATAGCGCTTACCACCTGGGCGAATTATCACATTTTGTATAAAGTTTTAGATAATTACATAATGCTTTAATTAACTTTTTACTCATAATAACTAGAATAAAAAATAATTTATTTCACTTCTTCTGGGTGACTTTATTGATAATTCATGATGTAAATTTGTTTTGTTTAGCATATTACTGAAAATGTAAAATTTGTTTTGTTTAGAAATAGTAAATCACTGAAGATGACTCCCACAGGAGTCGAAACGTCTGATTAAAAAACACAGTTTTTTTATTACTGTACCCTAAAGCCCATACAAAGAAACACCAACTCATTTATTTATAATATTTAAATAAGAAGGAAGTAACAAAATTGTTATTGATAGTAAAATGAACAATTTTATGTAATTTTATAATAAATAAACGGCATAGGAAATTGAATTAATTATATTTCCGCACTTATTCATCATATTGAATTCGATGTAACAGAATCATAACTGTTCACCTTCCAACCTTCCGTTGATTTGCAATACAAAGTAAGCGTCAGGTGTGCACTTACTGTGTTTTGACTTCTCATTACAGTTTCAGAATGCACTTACTTGAGTTTGAATCTTAAAATATTTTCATAAAAAACACTAATATATGAAATATTTCTGTGTACAAGTATTATTTGAGTTAAATGACACCTGATAACGTGCTTAACTCAATTTCGAAAAAAGATGGCGCTTACTGCTTTTTGACCGCGCACAGCCGATTTACCCAAGTATCAGTTATTATCGGATAGACAAATATAATAACTACTAGTAGTTTGTTATAGATTTCTTCAAAAACATATATTTTCATTTATTTATATAATCCATCAATGAAAGCCCATGAAGTTCTACAAGGTTACTCTTTTTTGGAACTGTTTTTCTATTCCGTGAAGGTGCTGCAATTGCTAAACTGTCAACAAAAATTATCAACTCAAAACAACTTTTTTCCGTGTACAGAGAGGCTAGAAAAGCTTACATAGATTCATAAATAAAAAGAAAATAGAAGTGTTAGAAGCAATACGTCGAGACTCGGTAATATCAAACAATATTTTCAAACGGAAGAAACATTACCCGTGCAGAAATTGCCCAATTTGGTCCCGATTTCCGATGTGGCCCCGATCGGGTTTGCCACATTGTGGCTGTCGCATGGCTACTCTTGTGGTTCGGGTCGGAACCACATATCGAGAAAATACCAGTTGTAAATTGCAGCGCCATCTGCTGTGCCGACCGCCTGATATATCTGATGTTTCATTTTATATTTTCCACAATACGGCTCGGTTTTGAGTGTAATGTGATTTCAAAAATAATTAAAATATTATAAAAACGAAAAGTACCTTACGGGTACGGAAATATAGGTCGATTGCTGCCATTCCCTATTGCGCAGTGAGGATGAAGGTAAGTAGATTTATTAAAATCGGTCGAGCAAACCTAACCTCAAAATAAATTGAGAAGAATAAGTTAAGAAAACTATATAAACATTAATTTAAAAGTAGGAACGTTAGAAGAGGTTATGTTTATGATTTCACAAACTGTTCCTTTCGATTGTTTGGAAAAGAAGGCAACTTTGTACAAGGGTAGACAGCAAAGCCACGTGTAGCCATGCGTGATTCATTCGCTTAAGTTTATGTTAATTAATTATGCTAATAATTCTAGTACAACCTGCTACACGAAAATAAGTTTACACTGAAGCTATGAGCAAAATAAACCTTTCAACGACAGTGAAACGTTCGTGTAGGTACATCTTAATTTGTACTTTCTCTCTTTCAAATTTCCGACAGTACAATCGAGAAAGTTCACTTAATTTGAACAAATTTTTGTTTTGCTTGTTGCACAAATAACCCTTGGATATTTAACCGATCCAAAATTCTCCAGTATGCTATTATTGTGATAATTGAGACAATTTCTATCTACAACATTAGTGTATTGCAAAAAAGGTACGGATAGTTGCTTTAGAATTTTCAGTGTCATAACCTCACTTTGCTAGTCTTTGTAGCATGAACAGGACTACAAAATGCTGAACACCAGTTTAATTTATATTAAGTTGGACTGAAAAATATGAAAAATGTTCTGTTTTGATTTTCTAATATTTTTTAATAAAGTATAAAGTTCTCAATTTATTGTTTATTTATTACTGCAAGAAAATTTAAATAATAGTATGGCTAAACAT
>CAKNXH010052327.1:0-23437 GCA_932178445.1 Andricus quercusramuli
TTAAGTTCGTCATCCCAAGTCGAACCTGTCAGGTGAAAATTGTCCGTACACCTTCACTTACATAAAAAATGTCATGGGCTCCTGGTCTATAACAACCCTTTAGGATTAATAGTTTCTACAATAAATGGGCCCACTTATAATTTATGTAAATTCATCTCTAAAATTCTGAACAATATTATTGGGAAAACACCATATCACATATCCGATAGTTTATCTTTTGTTCAAAAAATTAAATTTAAAAAAATTCCATCTGATTACGTTTTAATTTCTTTAGACGTTGTCTCAATGTTTAACCATACACCAATTTCTAAAGTTTTAAGTTGTATTGAATCGAAATGGACTGAGATCAGCAGGTATACTGGTGTTCCAATGATTGATTTGATTGAATTGGTTAAGACTCTTCTTAATTCTACCTATTTTAAGGTCAACAATGTAACGTACAAGCAGGTTTCTGGTTTGACCATGGGCTCGCCACTCTCTCCGGCAGCAGCCAATATTGTTATGGAAAATTTAGAATCAGAATGCCTCTCATCTTTACCTTTCTCAATTCCGTTCTATTTCCGATATGTCGACGACATTATCACGGCGGTGCCTCATGATAAACTCGATTTCATTTTGAATAAATTCAATTCATATAACTCTAATATAAAATTTACAATAGAAGTAGAAAATACCTCACAAATTAGCTTTTTAGATACACTGATTGTACGTATTGATGATGAACTTAAAATTGATTGCTTTCAAAAAAAAACTTTTTCAGGCAGATATTTAAATTTTAATTCCGCACATCCCATCAATCAAAAAATTGGAGTTATTACTGGTTTATTTCATAGAATGTTCAGAATTTCAGACATTATATTTAGAAGCAAAAATATTAAATTTATTAAGCAAAAACTTTTGAAGAATGGTTATCCAAAGTCACTTATTGAATTTTGTTTAAAAAATGTAACCCATCGTTTTTACAATTCTGAATTTTATGCAAATAAAACCAATAATAATAAGCCTAACAATTATATTGATTTCACTGTTTTACCTTACATTAAAAACCTTTCTGAAAAGATTCAACATATCTTAAGAAGTTTCAACATCAAAACTATTTATAAACCAGTTAATAAATTTTCCCGTTATTTCAATAATCTTAAGGACCCACTTCCAAGGGGTAAGCGTTCTGGGTTAGTCTATGAATTTGCATGCAAAGAATGCAATTCCACATACGTTGGTGAAACTGGCAGATCAATTGATACCCGTACACGTGAACACATAAATTCTATCAGGAACCCTAGCACTTCTAATCATACTGCACTTTCGGAACATTACTTGGAACTTGGACATAATTTTGATTTTGATCATTGTACAATTCTTTCAGTTGAACCTAACATAGCTCGCAGGAAAATAGTTGAAAATTTCTTCATTAACAAAAATGCTGGTAACGTTAATATTAGATTCGAAGGTAGTAATTTTCCAGACCAGTATAAACCTCTTACCAAATTATAATAAAATCACTACCTATATTATCATCAAATTATATTCTTACCTTCATAATCGGTGCCTCAATTTTAGAGCTTCTACAAATTAATTTCCTCAGTCTGACAATGTCACCCGTCAATAACTCAGTGAATGGTATCTGTTCTTCGTTCTTAATTCAAGCTTTGTTTTTATTTTTAACATCTTTGAAGTTTTTTGATAGTTTATTATATATTTATTATTTTAATGGAAGTTTTTAATTTTATAATTGTTGATGCTGTTTTACCATCACAATATCAGGTATGCTTTCTTTTTAATTATATGAATTTTTTTAAAATGATTTTTGTCAATGTTTTAACTTTTATGTAAATTATTTTGTCTTTAGAAATAAATTTTGACTGATGAGGGCTGACATAACAACCGAAACGTTTCGACAAATTTGAAAATGGACGAATTTTTTATTGTATGTATATTTGAACTCTCCCTTTTACGGGTTCGAGGGCCTCCGCTCCCTGTACATATGTTTACATTTCATCCTTAGTCTAACTTACTCGCTACTTATTTTCTAATGCATCGCCTTATATACCAACAATAATCTTAGTACTACTCTTCTTAACCTACAGACAATGAGCGATCTTCCCGGGCTTCCGTTTTCTCTTACCATCAAATTCATTTAGACCGATTTGAAAATTTTATTCGTTAGATTCCTTTAAACAGGATTACCCGTTTGGCTCTGCCCTGCTCCCTTGCTTTCTCTTATTTCTTCCAGTTTTTTCATCCACATCACTCCCTGCCCATTATCATCCAAGATCCATCTCACACATTCATCCACACTCAACTGTCCATCTTCCTCTCCTGTACACCTCTCTAACACATGTGCCCATGACTCCACTTCGTACCCACATACTCTGCATAGATTGTCCTCTTCATCCAACCAATATCTACAAGCTCTCACTCCTTCACCCATTCTAAACCGTATCACCCTATTCCATTTCTCTTCCTTTTTCATCTTTTGCAAATATTCTGGTTCCGTCACCCCTTTGACCATCATATACCATCTATTGTACTTCGAATCCATAATCTTTCTCCATCTCTCTTCTCCTTGTCTTACTAATAGCTCTAATTCAATGTTCTGCCAATCCACAACCCCTTCCTGTATCTCACAAACACTCCTCATTTTTTTCCTTTCTTCCTCCCATTTTGAATTTCCCAAATTGCCTCTCGTCTCCTTGTTCCGAACTTCGTCCAAGCATACTTGTGCTATTCTGCTCCCCTCTCCCCTTTTCAGCTTCTCTTCAAACCTCCAGGCTCTCTTAATTTGTCTAGTTACCATTTTTTTCCTTCCTAGTTCTTCCCTTATCATGTATCCTGGACAACTCCAACTGACCCCCATTACCCATCTCAGAAATCTCTCATGTATGCTTTCCACTTTCCTATGTTCCTTCCATCCCCAAACCTCCACTCCATAACACAACACCGCCCAAACCAACGCATCAAACAACCAAACCCTCATTCTCCAATCGTCCTTGAACCTTCTCTTTCCTATACCCCATACTTGGCCCATTACTTTACTCGCACTTTCGATTCTTTTCCTCACCTGCAAATCGTTTCCCCCTCCTGACTCAAACCAGAAACCTAGGTAACAGAACTCCTCCACAATTTCCACTGTTTGTCCGTTCATCTTCCAAACGTAACCTATTTTGGTCTTTTTATTTCTGAAGCACATCACCTTGGTCTTCCCTACGTTCACCGTCAGTTCTTTTGTTCCCACGTACTCTTCGAAAATTCTTATCATTAGGTTCATCCCCTTCTCATCGTCTGCTATTAGAACTACGTCGTCCGCGTATGCTAGGGAGTATAGTTTGCTATTACCCAGGATCGTCCCCCCTTTCCCTTTCTCCTTTAGCTTCTCCTCTAGGTCTGCCAGCAGCAAATTAAAAAGTAGTGGACTCAACGGGCACCCTTGCCTTAGACCTCTTCCTGTCCAGAAAACCTCCCCTTTTTCCCCGCGTATCTTCACCCTAATCCTGGTTTCAGTAAAAATTTCCTTTATCCTCTCCACCAGCCCTTCTTCTATTCCCCTCTCTTTCATTGCCTGCCATAGCACTTTTCTATTCACTGAGTCAAAAGCTGCTTTGAAATCTACAAACAAAGCGACTAATTTCCCTCTTTTTCTCCCTAAGTTTCTGTTAACCAAGTAGTTGAGTACGTAAATGTTGTCAATTGTCCCCATCCCTTTTCTAAATCCCGTCTGGTTGTGTGGGATACTTTGCTTCTCTTCTATCTGGTTCTCTAACCTTTTTCTTAGAATTTCTGTGTATATTTTATAGCCCCCTTGCATGAGAGTGATCCCTCTGTACTCTTCTACCTTCTTACCCTCCCCTTTCTTAACAAGCGGTACTACCAGCCCTGTCATCCACTCCTCCGGCCACCCTTCTCCTTTCCAGACCTTGTTGCATATCCTCCACATCACTTTCCTAATCCCTTCTCCCCCATACTTTATCGCTTCGTTCTCCACTCCATCCTCTCCTGTGGCCTTGTTTCTTTTCAGTCTATCTATCGCCTCATTCACTTCTTCTCTTGTTATTTCGTTCGCTTCCTCCATTTCTCCCTGGACTGTCTTTCTATTTTCCCCTTTGATCCTATTTTGTTCTCCCCCTAGCAGACCCTTAAAATAATCCGTCCATTCATCCATTTCTATTTCTTCATTCACGCCCTTCCTTCCTCCTCTTTCCCTGTTTATCACATCCCAGACCCTACCTTCTTTGATTGCTTTTTCTACTTCTTCCTTGTATTTCTCCTTTCCCCTTTGCTTTTTCCCTTCCAGCATCTTCTCATGTTCTCTTTTTCTCCTATTGTACTCCGCCTTCTCTATTTCTCCTTTCCTCCATTTTCTTACAGATTCTTTCATTCTCTCCTTACTCTCCCTGCATTCCTCGTCCCACCAGCCTCTCTTTCCCTCTTCTCTTCCTTCTTTTGTGCCTATCTCATCCTTCACCTTCTCAATCGACCCTTTCAGCCTTTTAATTAACGAGTCTACTCCCTCCTCCTTTTCATATCTAACATTCTCCTTTTCCATCTTCTGTTCAAACACTTTTAATTTATCTACCCCCCAGACTCCCATTTTCGTATTCCTCTCCCCCCCTCTTTCCTTTCTCCCTCTGTCACGCTTATGGATGCCACCTTTCAGTGTAGCTATTACTGGGAAGTGTTCTGACCCTATCTCATTCCCTACATTCATACTGCATATCATATTACTCATTCTTTCTTCCGCCAAGATGTAGTCTATTATTGTTTCTCCCTTACCTATAAATGTAATCTCTCCTTTCTCATCTCCTCTCATGTTGCCATTACATATAAACCATCCGGTTTCTCCTATTATGTCTAGTAACCTCCTCCCCTCCCGGTCTATCTCCCTATGTTTGGAGCTCCTTACATATGCCTCCTTTTCTTCATCCCAAGTCCCTCCCCCTTGCTCGCCAGTCCAGGCATTTAAGTCACCTCCTATCAAAACCAATTCTTCCTTCTTTTCCTCCATCCACCTCCTTATTACTCTCCAACCTTCCTCTTCCCCTCTTCTTCTATATACACAAACCACCACTATTTTGACTTTCCCTATTATAATCCTTCTTACCATTGTTCCCTCCTTTTCTTCCCTATCCTGCTCTGTTTTACCTTTTACTGCCAATTCTTTTCTCACCCCTGCTACCATGCCGCCCATTCCTCTACCTTTAACGTGTTCCTTTCTTGCTTCTTCCATTGTCCACACATACCCTTTAGGTAAAAACCTTTTCATCCCCTTCCAATCTTTCTCATCCGCCCAGGTTTCACTCATCATAATCACATCCCACTTTTCTAACTCCCGCCAGAAACCTTCATTCTTGTTCTTCAAGCCTGACACATTCCAGAAAGCTATTTTCACTTTTTTCTCCTCCCTTCCCTCCCCTGTACTCCTTACTTCTCTTCCGCCTTGCTTTTTGGAAACCCCTCTGTTTGCTCTCTAGCCTCTTTTGTATCTTCCTTTCTTCTACCTTTCTCAACTCTTTTTCCCTTTTTCCTTATTTCTTCTACCTCCTCGTCCCAGACCCACTCCTCCCCATTTATCCATAGTCTGTCTCGCCCTATCCATACCATGCATCCCTTTTTCCTCTCTATGTATGCTCTCTGTTCTATTTGCCATCTCCTTTTCCTCTCCCTCAAAGTCAAATCCTCTTCAATTCTCTCCCTTCTTCCTTTCAATAATTTTTTGTTCTCCATAACTTTCTTTTTCTCCTCCTCACTCCCTACTTTTACTACAAACATTCCCTCTTTTCCTTCCTTCGTCATTCCTAATCTCTTAACTCCTTCTACCCTTACCCGAATTCCAATATCTCTCAGCAGATTTTTGATTTCAATTTCCCCTGTTTCACTCTCTATTTTCAATCCCTTGACTACTATGTTATTTTTTCTCTTCGCCCTTTCTTCCCCTTCCAACCTTCTTTCAATCTCACTCAGTCTCTTCTTCAATATTTCATTCTCATTTTGCACGTTATCACTCCCTTCTACTTTTTCCGCACTTTCTCTTTCCTTCCCCATATGCTCATTCCTAACTTCTAATTTGCTTACCCGTTCTTCCAGTTGTTTTATTTCCCTATTTGTCTGTTCGTCAATCTCTCTCTGTCTATTCTCTATGGCCTCTAATTTACCCCATACCTTGACTTTCTCCTCTTTCCAGAGTTTATCCCACTTTTCCCACTTTTCTCTTACTTTTCTCACTTCCCCCCTAACTTCTTTCCCCTGCCTATTCATATCTTCCAGACTCTTCCTAGTTTCTTCTCTAAATCCTTTTATGAGGGCTTCCAGCTTCTCAAACATCCCCCCATCCCGCCTATCTCTGTCTGGTGTTTTTCGTTTGATCTTAACTTTTTTGTTATCCTTATCCATTTCAGAATCATCTTCCCCTTCCTCTCTTTTTCTCTTATCTTCCCCTTCACTGCTAGTCGCGCTCACCTTTTTTTGCCATTCGTCCAGTCTCCTATTAGAGCCTGCGCTACCTAGCCTGTTGAGGCGCTGTAAATTCGACGGTCTCCCTCGTTTCTGGCTCGTGCCTGATCCCCTTCTCTCTGTCGATCCGCCCCTGGCCGGTGTCTCGAACGCCTCCTCCTCGCTACCGTCATATTCTCCCTTCTCCCCAGTAACCGCGCTCACAACCTCGTCCGCTCTTGCTTCATCTCCCTGCCCTCTGTCGCCCGTTTGTGGACTTCGAATGGTCGGCATTCCTACCTTACCAAAGAGTCCTCGATGTTTCCCGCTCTTAGCTTGCCTACCTCTTGCCCCCCTGCCCGACGACCACTTTCTACACCTAAACTCAAAACAAAATTTGCACGTTTCAACTTTCCTTTCTCACAACTTATTTTCACCCTTTACACACTTGCCTTCACTCACCCTTCTTCCTTTACACCTCCTCTCCACACTCACTGCCCTTTCTGCACCCACACACGCTGATTCCCTTCACCAAAGCCAAAAAACGCAACACTTGAACAATATTTGAAAATTAATAAATAATTGTTAATAAATATTCCAGTAAACCAATATAGTAGAGGAAAGGGCTCGAATTTGATATACCAACTCCTTTTCGATGGATTGCCGGGACTCTATGAACCGAAATTCGACCAAGAATAGGTCATTCGAAAGGTTATTTAATAAGCTTTCGGATGGTTCGATTGATTTTTTTCATATCATCAAGTTTTTTTTAAATGAAGATTTTCCAAAAAACGAGTTCATCGGAAATCGGTAAATGGTGGCTCTAATTTGATATACCTATAAAAACATCGCAATACATGAAAAATAAGCAAGTTTCCGATATTAAAATATTTATTAATATTATTTAGCATGATAAAAAGTATAATCGAATCTGGTATTTGACATTCTGAAATCTGCAAAGAAGACAAATTGGACAATAAGCGTTAGTATACACACTACACTCGTCATTGTTATAGGATCACACGAATCCACACTAAACAAGCACAGACATACACACACATACGTGCACGAATACATGCACCCATTTTTTTAACATTCAGGGAGCTGAATAATGTCTAACTGGGATTTTCTGGTATATCAAATTCGCGCCACCCATGGTATATCAAATTAGAGCCACCCGGTACAAAATGTTCGTGTTTAAAAAGCATAACCCATAAACAGAAGCATCTCCATATCTACCGAGCAATACTATTCTACTAACCTTACTTTACTACTAAATACAACATTTATTGGAAAAATTACATTCCCGAAATAATGAATAGACATTTAAAACTTCCCTGGAATGAACTCAGGATATCCGATTTTTTATTTTTCTCTCTCACACTTTTTGTGAAGCGAATGAAACAGTGAAACTGTCATCATTCTTTAGTTCCCACTGTCACCAACCTAGTACATGTTTTAGTTTTCCAGAAATCCAGGTGGCTCAAATTCAAGCCCTATATCAAATTCGAGCCATTTCCTCTAATAATTTGTAGGAAAAAAACGAATTTTCAAACAAATAATTTAAACAAATTCCATTTATTTAAATGATTGAAAATTAATTAGGCAATGTTAAAATTTTGACCCCCCCCCCCCCCTATGTAACGCTTTTTCCGACTTTTCCCTGTAGTTTTTCACCATTATGTAACACATAGCTAGACCCCCCCCCCGCCGTATAAGTGTTACGTAATTTATGCACGACCCCTAAGCAGAAAATTTAATAGTAGGAATAATTTAAAAAAAGTATTTTTTATATATAATTCTTCAGGATATTTTTAAATTCTGAAAATTTTGTAGAAAACAAATAAACAGTATTGAAGTATAAAGCAGAGTTATTCGCAATGTTTATTTATAATAATTATCTCATATTATATTATGATAACAGAGAGAACATTATGAAATAGTTTCCGACAATTTATTTCATTTTGTAAAATGTCAGTGGACGGTCTGTCTAAACGGAAAAAATAAGTCTTGGAACATTTCGTAGATTAGTGCTAGACTTCAGGACGGGCATCATTTTTATGAAGTCTCGTATACTTTAAATAAAGTGCTCATACATTTTCATGGAAAAAGAAAGAAAAGTCATGGAAGTTTTCAAGCGCAGTCAAGAAACAACAGGCTTGGAATTATTATAAGACAGTTTACAAAAAAAAATGTATACAGTCATGGAGTGGCTATAAAATAATATCATATTTGCAAAGACTTGAATTGAATAAGTGCGTGATTCAAAAACTAAGAACTCGAATACAAGTCAGAAAAACAGTCCATGACTGTCTACGCGCCCAGTGGGGCTCAGAGACAAATCCACATTGCTATGAATGAAGTAGACCGAACTATCTTCCCTCTACGCCGAAACTCGCATATTTATTCACTGCGCGTGCGTCAAGTCGACAACTAAACTTATTTCTATTCGAAATAAATTAGAAGATGGCTATTATTACATTGCAAGAAACTGGATGTAAGCAAATTTTATTTTCAAGTTCGTATTTCTGTATATACAATTTTTATACAAATATTGAAATAAAATATAAGAATGTGTCTGATAATAGAATAAAATGTGTGTTGTTTTTCATTACAAAAACATTTACATAGTAGCCATCTTCTTATTTATAATTTTAATGAATGATAAAATGTTGATTAGAAATTAATCGAGTCAACACTAATGCTTCTTGAAACTTCTTTCTTTTAGAAAAAAAAAAATGCTTAGTAGAATCGAAATATCTGGGTTATTTTTTTGATAAAGATACACAACCATTACTTAAACAATTTCCTTATTTATTTAACAAAATTTATTATTCTGATATAGAATCTAAAATAATTTTCGTGTATTCTTGCTGAAATTCTTATTTCTCATAAAAAATTTCATTTAAAATAACCATTTTTTAATAACAATCTATAAAAAGTATTTTCGAAACTATCTCAATATTTCTTTCATCTTTCAAGAGAGTAAACGAAAGTGAGTTTTTCCTAAGTTTAAAATTTTGTTTATTAATAATGTATTGATATGATTTGGTAAATATATCAGTTTTATTGAAATAAATTTTATATAACGCTGCACCCTATAAACAGTGCGTCTCACAAAAAGTGCACCAGGGACAAAAATTTTGATTTTTTCTTGACTTGTTATCAATTTCTTCAATCTGGAATCAAATTCTTTAATTTAAAAAATAAGAATAACTCAATTTAATTTTTAAACAGAAATTTTATCATTTGCCGTAGTATGTACTATGTAAATATTTATTTATACTACAAATGAAATTTTCTGAAAAAAATTTCCATTACATGGATTTCATTTTTTCCATAGAATCGAACGGTGCAATTAGTTTTTATGTTATATCTCACAAATTTGAAAAAATTATTTAAACAATTTTAGTTTAAATGAAGAAAAAACTTATTTTTTTACGTAAAATCATCCCTTGGTCAAAAAATAATTTTCCGTGGAAAATTATATTTTTCCATTAAAAAAAAATTGTTTAAACAATGTGTTTATTTTATTATGCAAAGTCAATATTGCAGCAAGTTGTCTAATTTGCAGTCCTCACTAAAATTCTTTTTACGCGGCCACGCAGTTTTCAGCTGCAGCAGAACGCCAAGATTTTTTACTGTGTTTTCAGCCCGATCGATTAGCCGAGGGGCTTGCGCGTTAGTAGTAGGGCTATGTACGTTCTGGAACACTTACCGACCGAGCAGGTTCTGTTCCATGCTTAGTTACCGACAGTCGGTAAGTGGCCTCGATCGGTAATGCAGATTTCTAATATATCAACAGATGGCACCACCGTCGCAAGTTACCGAAGTCGACATTACCATCAGTCGTTAATGCAGATTTATAATGTACCAACAGATGGCGCCACCGTCGCAAGTTACCGACAGCCGGTATTACCATCAGTCGGTAATGCAGATTTCTAAGGTATCAATAGATGACGCCACCGTCGCAAGTGACCGACACTCGGTATTAACACCAGTCGGTAATGCAGATTTCTAATGTACCAAAAGATGACGCCACCGTCGCAAGTTACGGACAGTCGATATTACCACCAGACGGTAATGCAGATTTCTAATGTACCAACAGATGGCACCACCGTTGCAATTTATCGACGTTCAGTATTACCATCAGTCGGTAATGCAGATGCCTGACATGACTTAAGCCTCGGTCGATACGTCAGGGTTCTACCTTACCGATCTTGAGCTACAGCCTTGAGACTCCCTCGACTTTATAAAAATTTTATACAATGATGAAACCCCTACGCCACCATTTCTTCTTATATTTTTGATAGTCAAAGTGGTAAAGCTACACTCTCTCCTCTCATTCCTAATTTAATGTATCAATAGGCCCTGCCTAAATACTTTCTTCTATATTCTCATTTCAAATATGCGCGTGCTTTATCTCATCAGCAAAGAGGGCTACTAAAGTTTCTGGAAACAGCACCACTAGAGTCTCTGCATCGAGGGGTCCCTTCACCCGCCTCAACCTGAGCTCCTTCTCTAAGTGGGGGTATCCACGCCCCGGGGTGTGAAAGATCATTGTGAATGCGAAACGTGAACTCATCTTAACGAGATCACGTACTGACTTGAATGCTGTGATGCAAAGTACACGAGAAACTGTTTCAAGTAGCCTAAATTTTATCAATTTAAATTTCCCGCGCTTCAATTCATCAACTGGCGAATCAATGTGAGATTAGGCAACAAGACGCATGCGAATTCGAAACAAAGTTTTCAACACGTCTCTCTTTCTATCATGGGAGTTAGACAGAGAGATTCCGATAATATTTGAACAACAATTCATACTTATCATAACTCAAACTAATTAACAAATATGAAGAACATTGGTTAAACATTAAAATTTGATTCATTTATTTTTTATTTTTCACATTTTGTTCAACATTTTTAAATTACTCCGATGGTGTTCGAACGACAATGCAGGTACTCTGCGCATGCGCAATCTGATACTGTAGCTTGAATAAACCTACATTTTATCAAATTGAATTTCGCGCGCTCAGAACCTAGGGCTATTTCGAAGGAATTAATACACAAAAAACAACTCAATATGAACAAGAAAAGTCAGGTTTAGTGCATGTCCGCCATCTTAAAAAGTAGTTAACTCGGTTTTCAACGTATTATATATATTGAAAACTCGAGAATTATGCGTAACTGGCAAAGTCTGTGGTTCACGCATCAGTCTTAGGGTGCTGTCCCATGGCAGCGCAAAACTCGGCGTAACGCGCAAAACGTCAAAGCACTAGCTAGTGACTTCTAGCGACAAAAATATTGTGACGAATGTAGCCGCCTTTATATTTTCACAGAATTTTGTTTTGTCGATTTTGCGTTGTGCGCAACGCAAAGCATCAAATATTTCCTCTATGTCCCATGATGGCGCAAAACTTAGCACCGCATTTTCATAGCGAATGAAAAATACACTCCCAGCAGCTCTCAGGGAAAGTACGTGCCGCCATTGGTTATTCCATTGTATTGCTAATATAGATTGCTGTTTGGCGCTCTCATGGGACAGTAGAGAAAATATTTGATGCTTTGCGTCGCGCACAACGCAAAACCGACAAAAGAAAATTCTGTCAAAACGCCGATTATTTGCAAATGTTGTGAAAAGAGTGAGCGCTCAGACATTCTCTGTAACTTTGTTTATTATTTTAATAATAGGACTCGACAGTGACGACAATATTGAAATATTGTTGGTTATGTTACAAGTTGGCAGACAATAATGAACAATAAGGACGATGTGAATGCAAAATAACGCAATCATAAAGGTGGCTACATTCGTCACAAGTTTTTTGTCGCTAGAAGTCACTAGCTAGTGATTTGACGTTTTGCGCGTTACGCCGAGTCTTGCACTGCCATGGGACGGCACCCTTATCGCTCAGTGCATGGTCATTCGCGCATGCGCAGTATGAAGTTTCTACCATAATCGGAAGTTACTAATTAAGGTTACTTAAAACTTATAGCTAATGAAACTAAGATGAAAAATAATTAAATTAAGCTGAAACTAATCAAACCAAGATAAATGTAATTAAATTTAATTAAAAATATTCTAACCAAAATAAAAGTATTTGTATTTGTATTTATAAGTAATCAAATCAGGTAAAAAAAAAATTAAACTAAGAAAGAAACCAATTTTAGATAAAAATATTTAACAACTTGGATAATTCAATAATGAACTAATTAATTTATTGACTTATTCTAACAGGATAGGGAATTAGGAATAAATACACATAGTTTTATTCGCTTAATACAAATTTTTATTCAAGAACAATCTTAAAGTAGTTTTAATAGATCACATAATGAGGAGGAGGAGGAGGAGGAGGATGTGGAGGAGGATGAGGAGGAGGAGGATGAGTAGGAGGAGGAGGAGGAAGACGATAATGAGGAGGCGGAGGAGGAGGAGAAGCTATCCTATCGTGAACGTTGTATATTGCTTCATACGGATCCCAACGATCTTGTGCATGAGCTGCAATTTTTTATTAATATTGGCCATTCACTACAAAGCCCTGAGTTTCGGGCAATTATTAAGAAATTGCGTCAAAAACATGTGATATATTAGTGAATACTTTTATAAATCTAGGTCAAGATTTTTTTTTTTACAATGAGTGTGATCTATAAAAACTAGTTTAAGATTGTTCTTGAATAAAAATTTGTATTAAGCGAATAAAACTATGTGTATTTATTCCTAATTCCCTATCCTGTTAGAATAAGTCAATAAATTAATTAGTTCATTATTGAATTATCCAAGTTGTTAATTATTTTTTATCTAAAATTGGTTTCTTTCTTAGTTTAATTTTTTTTTACCTGATTTGATTACTTTTATTTTGGTTAAAATATTTTTAATTAAATTTAATTACTTTTATCTTGGTTTGATTAGTTTCAGCTTAATTTAATTATTTTTCATCTTAGTTTCATTAGTTATAAGTTTTAAGTAACCCTAATTAGTAACTTCCGATTATGGTAGAAACTTCATACTGCGCATGCGCGAATGACTATGCACTGAGCGATAAGACTGATGCGTGAACCACAGACTTTGCCAGTTACGCATAATCCTCGAGTTTTCAATATATATAATACGTTGAAAACCGAGTTAACTACTTTTTAAGATGGTGGACATGCACTAAACCTGACTTCTCTTGTTCAAATTGAGTTGTTTTTTATGTATTAATTCCTTCAAAATAGCCCTAGGTTCTGAGCGCGCGAAATTCAAATTGATAAAATGTAGGTTGATTCAAGCTACAGTATCAGATTGCGCAAGCGCAGAGTACCTGCATTGTCGTTCGAACACCATCGGAGTAATTTAAAAATGTTGAACAAAATGTGAAAAATAAAAAATCAATGAATCAAATTTTAATGTTTAACCAATGTTCTTCATATTTGTTAATTAGTTTGAGATATGAAAAGTATGCATTATTGTTCAAATATTATCGGACTCCCTCTGTCTAACTCCCACGGTAGAAAGAGAGACGTGTTGAAAACTTTGTTTCGAATTCACATGCGTCTTGTTGCCTAATCTCACATTGATTCGCCAGTTGATGAATTGAAGCGCGGGAAATTTAAATTGATAAAATTTAGGCTACTTGAAACAGTTTCTCGTGTACTTTGCATCACAGCATTCAAGTCAGTACGTGATCCCGTTAAGATGAATTCATGTTTCGCATTCACAATGATCTTTCACACCCCGGGGCGTGGATACCCCCACTTAGAGAAGGAGCTCAGGTTGGAGCGGGTGAAGGGACCCCTCGATGCAGAGACTCTAGTGGTGCTGTTTCCAGAAACTCTAGTAGCCCTTTTTGCTGATGAGATAAAGCGCGCGCATATTTGGAATGAGAATATAGAAGAAAGTATTTAGGCAGGGCCTATTGATACATTAAATTAGAAATAAGAGGAGAGAGTGTAGCTTTACCACTTTTACTATCAAAAATATAAGAAGAAATGGTGGCGTAGGGGTTTCATCATTTTATAAAATTTTTATAAAGTCGAGGGAGTCTCAAGGCTGTAGCTTAAGATCGGTAAGGTAGAACCCTGAGGTATCGACCGAGGCTTAAGTCATGTCAGGCATCTGCATTACCGACTGATGGTAATACCAAACGTCGATAAATTGCAACGGTGGTGCCATCTGTTGGTACATTAGAAATCTGCATTACCGACTGATGATAATACCGGCTGTCGGTAACTTGCGACGGTGGCGCCATCTTTTGGTACGTTATAAATCTGCATTACCGACTGATGGTAATGTCGACTGTCGGTAACTTGCGACGGTGGCGCCATCTGTTGATATATTAGAAATCTGCATTACCGATCGAGGCCACTTACCGACTGTCGGTAACTTAGCATGGAACAGAACCTGCTCGGTCGGTAAGTGTTCCAGAACGTACATAGCCCTACTACTCGCGTTTAGGAATGAGTTACGTTAGTCTCGTGTCTAGGATAGGTAGTTCGAATCCCCGCAGCATGCGTCCGATTTTTTAGAGCGTAAAAAGCGAGCGATTGATATAAGTAATAATTGTGTGTGTTATAATAATATTCAAATAAATATATCAGTTGAAGTTAATAATATTATAAATTTAAAAAATAATTTTCTATTTTTTATTAGCATAAATGGCTAGCTTGACAGTCTACGAACCCTTCCTTGACTGTTTTTGAGAATTTAATATACGATATTTTCAAATTTCCAAATACTTTTAGACCTATCCTAAAGTCACAGACTCGGTCAATGAAAATTTCCAGCACTTTTTTTTCCGTGTATAGACGAAAAAATTCGACAAAATAATGTATATATTTCATTTTTAGTTCAATAACATAACCTGAAACTGAAATTGAACTGAAGTTTGACTAATAATCCTGAAAATGTTAAATTCGACCTAAACGACAATACCACTTACGTAAGCCTTTCCTTAGTAAGGCAGATATGGAGTTTAATATAATCTCAATACACCTTTTAGTTTTTAGTTAGAAAAATAATTATTGATTAGTAATTAATTATAAAAATAAACTTAATATTGTAAGAAGTAAAACAAATCTCGCTCAGCGAATAACACTATTTGAAAGTGGAGATATTACAATCTCGCCCAGTAACATTTTTCTCTTCAATTCACACTGCGAATTAGAGCGGGGTGAGATCCCATACCATTTATTGGTATACCGGATAACTATTTCAAACTGCACTATCTACTTTGTAGCCCACTACCCATCGCATTATGAAAGAGGATATCTTACCAGTTGTAAATTGGATAATTCACAATTTTTAATTCACAATTGGAAAACGTAACGTCTGCCAGCTTATAAATGAAACCTTACAATGCGGAGCAGTAATTTAAACAGCGCCCACCAGTGCTATTCGACTCTACAATGCCAAACTGTAATAGCTGCTTTATGTGTTGCTACAAGTGGTATTTCGACCAGTATATTTTCAGATTACTGGTTCACACTGTATTCAATACTGTGAAAACTGCTCATTTCACAGTGGGTGCGCTTCAAACCTCAGCTTTACTGTTCGAGATTGTACATCTTACAGTATACTTTTTTCCGTGGTCACATAAATAATGTTGGTCAACTCCTTACCCTTTCCCAACTTCACGTGGGGGAGGGGCGAGGGCACCCATGTGAATGCCCGAGTCGAAATATAGGCCCTACTTTGATGCTCTGAGTGGAAGTATTGCTTCTACTTTGAAGCTGCTTATTCTACTAGCTCCTACTTAGCCGCTCTTAAAGATATTTTCATTCTATTTTGCTTCTACATAAGTCTTAGGCCCTACATTGCAGAGTTTGTCTCTACGTTCTTGAGTTTTATTAACGTCTCCTTTGAAGCTCTATAATCTTCACAGAATTTTCAAGTTCTCTTTTAACGCTCTGTAACTTTTTCTATATTTTTAACTCCTCCTTAGACACTTCTCAATCTCTAAATTTCAAAAATAATTTTTTCAACTCCACGATTAACACTTCTTAATCTCTGTATAACATTTTATAATAATTTTTGTTAACAAAAATCAAATACAAAGTTTGATATGATATCAAGACATCTATTCCAGAGGAAAATTGGCTCAACACTAATGTTTTATCTTTTCTTTTTCATAATATTTATCTTTGTTGTGAATTGCAATTTTAAAATTTGTTAAGTTGAATGGAGGGTCTTGAATGAAAGTTCTAACCTCAAAAGTCGATCTCTTCACATTTCTTAAAAAATATCGTAATCATAAGCAATTCCATGTCAAATCATCTCAAGGATTTCAGCTATTGTTAGTAATTCAGAGGAAAATTCTAGTGTACGTTCTTCAAGGTGTTGAAAGAAAAACGCTAGAATAATGTTTTTCTTAATCCAAAAACTTAAGGAATATTCAAAATTGAAAACTTTGGTCCTCTTTTCTAAAATTTTCAAACCTTTCATGATTTTAGTGATATGAAGGTCATTTTTTTTAATTATTCGTAATAGGACGCAGTTAAAAAAAATATATTTCTAAAACTGCGTCCTATTACGAATAATTGAAAAATAGACCTTAATATAATTAAAATCACCAAAGTTATGAAAGTTAAAGAAGAAAAGACCAAAAATTTTAATTTTGAATATTCCCTAAGTTTTTGGATTTTTTCAACAATTATTTTGGGTTTTTTCCTTGCAACATCTAAGAGGATGGACACTAGAATTTTCATCAAAACTATTAACAATGGCTGAAATTCTTCAGATGATTTGACGTGGAATTGCTCTCATATATTTTTTACTCTGTAGAGTAACTTCTTTTATGAAATAGATAGGATAGCGACTACCACGTACCTATAACTGTATAATGTTATCTTTGATATTATCTTCATATATTTCTTCTTTTGCTACAGTCGGCACCAGGTGCCGTTTGTCTGATTGGGCTGTTTTTAATGACAATGGTCCCGAAAGTAGACACACGGTTAGAAATAAAGAAATGAACATTTCTCCGATATAATCACACCTGGAATCTAACAGCTTTGACGTATTATTAAATTTGATTTATTGACTTCGCTCTCTTTGCAGTTCGCATACAGTAACTGAAATTTTAAATTTTCACGCTCAAATATGGCGTCGCTGCCTTGACGCCTGCGCTCGCGTAACAAATACTGTTGTTGTTTCCTCCCAGCTCGAACACCGCAGTTTGTAGAAATGACGGGCTGAGAGTAAGAGCGGTGTAAAATAAGTTGCAGAAGAGAAGCGGTTTAAGTTTTCGTGTCAACGCAAAGAAGACTTGAAAAAAGAATGGGAGTGAAAACGGAATGAATGAGCGTCAGAGTAGAAGCGAACTGAAATTATTCCGCGGGGAAAAACGGTTTTGGACTTCAACCCGCTTTGGCTCCCAGTCCGAACTCAACCCGCCTTTACTCACAGTCCCAACCCATGCAGAACGTGGGAATTTTCGGCCCCCACCACTTTCCCATCTGGGAGCGACACACGCAAACGTAGCGTGTCGGTGAGTCGGCTCTGTTACATGCTGTGTAGACCAGCTTCGTGTAAAGCCGAAAATGCACGAGCAAGTATTCGCGACGAAAACAATTGAACAGTGAAAACAAAATACGGTAGCACGTGTTAGAAAATCCGAACACGTTATGAGGGGGGGGGGGGCGACTGGAGCCAGATATATTGGTTCGAGTGGAGGAAGTTCCGATCACGTGATAAAACAGAGACTCGATTTTTTCCTCGCCTTTCCCACAGGCTTTCGTTCCAGCGTGCGAATTATATAATTGTCAATATTTGGGTGGTCGTGATGTACAATGACACCCAGCCATTTGAATTTGCAATCTATTCTTTTTACTTTCTCATTTTAATGAAAAGTTTGGTTTTATGTAAAATTTGACATAGTCGGTTTTTACCAAATCTCTACGTTTTGAGACACCCTGAGTCAGAAAAAACGATTTTTACGAAGGTATCTGTGCATCTGTCGGACGGATCAGATTGGATTGAGCTTTGTCACACTATTTTAGGGCCTACATGAGAAGGACCAGTTTGCTGTCCAGCTATTTTGGATCAAAATTCAAAAAGTTAGAGCATTTTCAAAATTTTTGCGACCATTTTTTTTTAAATTTCAAAATTCCATGTACGGCTATTCGTAGTACTCAAAAATTCGAACAATTTATCTGCACGACTTTTTTCGATAAAAACCAAATTATTAGAGTTATAGTATTTTCACAATCCAAAAATTAGAACTCAAATGAACATTTTAATCCAAACAACGCACGATATGGAAAAAAAAGTCAAGGGAGGAAAAATATGGTTTTTTACAGTTCTGCAAGTTTATCATAACAACTCTTTGAATTTTCTTGAAAAATCGAAAATTCAAATTTTGATCGTACAAAAAATGATAAATTCAAATTTTGATCGTGCAAAAAATGAAAAATTCCATTTTGTGTCAAACTATGCAAGATACGAAAAAAGATAAAAACACAAAAATTGTGCACCCAAAAATTGTCTACAAATTCGTTATTACTCACTTTTTGATTTAGCACGTAGTTTTTGTTTTATTCGTAAAAAACGACGTTAACAAAACATCAAATTTTTGGACAAACGACACAAGCTACAAAAAAAAAGACAAAAGTTGTTCACCCAAATAAGAGCCACAAATTTCGCATTAGTCATATTTTGACGAGACGCGTAGTTTTTGATTTAATCTTAAAAAATGATATTAAAAATAAACAAATTAATTTTTTGCACAATAAAACACAAGATACAATAAAATGTTTAACAACAAAATTTTCTTCAAATTAGGTCTAAAAATTTGCTTTTAACATTTTTTTTCTCACGAGAAACGTGATGAGATTGTATTCGTTGAAGCCGAAAAAGCTTTAACAAAAGAGAGCTCACAATCACTAAATTTCAGTTGTTGATGGTTTGCATTATGAGAATTAATCCGGTTTTGAGAACTTGTGGAGCGGGGCGAAAAACGAAGCGTTACAACCCTACAATATTGTTTGAACTCTCCGTGCTTCGCCACGCTCTACAAGTACTGAATACCTATACTAGTTTTTTTAATCATTAAAATCTTTAATTATGTAAGTTATACTTGATATAAATATTATTATAATGAATATTATTATAATTATTATACTATTATTAATGTATACAGAGTACTCTCTCTATTTAAAATTTCTCCACGGTTTTTTGTCCCACGATTGACCCTGGGGCAGAATCAAGGAAAAATATTCTAAAAATATGTTCATTCGTTATTCAAATGCTACAAAGACTTACCTTTAAAATTGCTTTGTCTTTTTAAAATCATGATATATTTATTTACAAAATAAATTTTGTTAAATTTATTTTACAACTGAAATAAAATTGTAAAAGATAAATTTTGTAATGTTGAGATAAGTATTTTAAAACATTGAAGGTTTTGTAAAGTTTTGATATATTAAGAAAATTTATGAGGTCAAGTTAGTAACTTTTCGGCCTTTTCTCCTAAAATCCGCAAAATTGTAATTAGAGTCTAAAATAGATTGAAAAGAAAGGTAATTACCAGAGAAAGATTTCAAAACTATTTTTTTTTTTCAGCTGAAAATTAAAATATACCCTTTCTGGTTAAAAAATTATATTTTTCAGTTGACAAATGCAACTATCTGGTTGTAAATTCATGTATTTTTTGTAAATTAGTCTTTTTTGGTAAAATATTATTCTTCTTGCTTGAAGATGGTTCCATCTTTACCAATTTTGTTAGAAATCCTTTTATTTTTTTGTTAAAAATTAATTTTTAATAAATATTTAATTATTCCGTTTTTTAAACTTTTCTTTTTTGGTTAAAATTCATTTCTTTCATGCAAACTGAATTCATTTGTTGAACAATGACTTTACTTTTGTTCACAATTAATTTTTTGAAATGATAATGTAACTATGCCATTTTGGTTGAAAATTAGTTTTTTTTCAATCACAAATTCGTTTGTTTGATTGAAAATTCATCTTTTCGGTGGAAAAATTAAATTTTTGGTTAAAATTTTTAATATTTTTTTAAACTTCGTTCTATTCGTTTGAAAATTCCTTTTCTTGGTTGCAAATTCATTGTTTTCCATTCAATTTGTTTGGTTAAAATGTAAATATTTTGCTAAAACTTCGTTCTTTTATCACCTTTTTTACCGAAAATGTAACGATTCAATTTTTGGTTAAAAACTTATCTTTTTTAATTGCAAATCCAACTATGGGGTTAAAAATTCATTTTTTGGTAGAATATTACTCTTGTTGTTTGTGCATTCACTTCTTTGTTCAAAAATTTAACTATTCAGCTGTCAATTCGATCGTTTTTTTGTTTTGTTGAAATTTAATTTTTTGAATTGAAAATTTAACTGTTCCATTTTTGGTTGAAAATTTATATTTTGTAGTTGAAAATTCATGTATTTCTTTGAAAATTAAACTATTTGGTCGAAACTTAAATTTTTTGTCTGAGAATGTGACTATACTCCATTTTTGGTTGAATACTTATTTTTTTAAGTTTAAATATTCATTTTTAAAGTCGAAAATTTTACAATTTTGTTCAAAATTTGTTCTTGATTTGAAAATTTGTCTTTTTTAGTTGAAAATTCATCTTTTTAGTAGTAGAAAATTATTCTTGTTTGAAAATCCATTTATTTTGGTTAAAAATTCATTTTTTTTGGTTGATAATTTAACTATTTTGTTGAAAATTTGTTGCTTTTTTTTGCTCGAAAGTTGAATTTTCTCAGTTTAAAATTCATGTTCTTTGTTATTAAATTATTCTTCCTGTTTAAAAAGTCATCTATTTTAATTAAGAATTTATTAATTTGTTTGAAAATGCATCTATTATGTAAACCTTCTGTTTTTTGTGCTTAAAATTATTTTTTTAGATAAAGATTAAACATTCCATTTTCCGTTAAAAATGTATATTTTTAGTAGAAGATTCAACTATATGGTTGAAAGTTCATGTATTTTGTTTTAAATTAAGCTGTTTTGCTGAAATAACGTTTTTTTGTTGTTGTTAATTTATTTTTTAAACTGATGATGTAACCGTTTTTCGTCGACAATTTATCTATTTTGTTGGAAATTTGTTTTTTCTGTTGTTTAAAAATTGATTTTTTAAATGTTGTATTCCGGTTTTTGGTAGAAAATTATTGGTTTGAAAATTAAATTATTTGTTTGCAAATTCAATATTTTGCTTCAAAACTTAAATATTTTGTTAAAACTTTGTTTTTTTGGGGGTAATAATTTATATTTTAATGGAAATACAAGTATTCCATTTTTGGTTGAAACTTTATCTTTTTTGTTGAAAATTCAACTACGTGGTTGAAAATTCATCTTTTTTGGAAGAATATTGGTATTTTTGTTGATAAATTCATTTCTTTGATAGAAAATTTCACTATTTTATTGTAAATTCGATTGCTTTTTTTTATTCAAAATTAATTCTTCGCACCGAAAAGTAACTGTCCCATTTTTGGTTAAAAATTTATATCTTCCAGTTAAAAGTTCATTTCTTCCTTTGAAAATTAAACTATTTTGTCGGAAATTATATTTTTTATTTCATTGCAATTATTTCATTTTTGGTTGAATACTTATTGCTTTAGCTTAAAATTTGTTTCAAAAGTTGAAAATTGAACAATTTTCTTGGAAAGTTTTTTTTTTCTTGAAAAATTATCTTGTTAGTTGAACATTCATCTTCTTTGGTAGCAAGTTATCATCCTTGTTTGAAAGTTCATCTATTTTAGTTGAAAATTCATTTCCTTGGTTAAATATTCTTGTTTGGGGTGTGGAGGGGTTAAAAATTAATTTTTTTCAACTGCAAACTTAAGCCTATACTAAAATTTTCAGTTAAAAAATGTATTTTGTTTAGTTATTTCTTATGTTGGAAGCTTAACTATTTTCTTGAAAATTTGTTTTTTATCTGTTAAAAAATAATTTTTTACTAAAAATATGACTAAGATAATTATGCCACACAAAATTTGAAACATTTTAGCCCGTGAAATCTTGTCTCCTGTGTATATATAGTCATCCGGGATTTTAAAACCGGAGTAAATTTGAAGAGGCAAGTCTCAAATTTCCTCTTCAAATTTCAAATTTACTTAAATGCTCTTGCCTGGCATGAGCATTTAAAATTTTATAATTGATTCAATTAAATTTCAATTAAATTAATTCATTCATTCAATTTTAATTCAATTTGATAATTAATTTAATTCATTAATAATTTAATTAAATTAATTAATTTATTTTATTTTATACTTTAAAATTTTATCAATTTTATTTTCATTAATTCTATACATTAAATTTAAAATTATAATTATTTATTATCATTTAAACTTTGCAATATTCGAAATGGATGAAAAAATAAAACATAAATAATAAAAAATGAAATCACTTGAAAAAGATGAATATTATTAATCTAATCTTAAAATCCCATATACGTTCCTGAAAGACATAATAAAAAATATTTCGGGACTTCCTTACATGCATGGGTATGTCAGGTGTCATTCGCGAAAACAAAAATCAACCCAAACCTCCTAATAACCCACGAAACTGAATCGTGAAGTCGGGCGAGCTCGGCTCGGCCCGAGCCACAAGTTCGTGCTCGTGCATTTTCGGCTTTACACGAAGCTGGTCTACGCAGCATGTAACAGAGCAGACTCACCGACACGCTACGTTTGCATGTCTTGCTCCCTGATGGGAAAGTGGTGGGGGCCGAAAAACCCCACGTTCTGAAGATACTGTTTCCACGAGACTACAGGGAAAAACGGCTTGAGTTTTGGCCGCGAGGAGAAACGGTTTAGGCATCTAAGCCGTTTCTGCCCTTTGTCTGGGATCCGAAGAGGAGAGTGAACATCCATTTTAGGTCCGTAAGATTTGATGATTGATTCTTGTACAGAATGTTCTCCTGATTACGAATATATCGGGTGCACATAGCAAATTCCCGGTCGTTTTGTTGTTATTTGACATTTTCTATGTGTAAATAAAAAATGCCATGTGTCGGAAAGTTATGAAAATTTTGAATTTTTTTTTTTCATAATCATTTGAAGAAGTGTGATATGCACAAATTTC
>CAKNXH010052328.1:6527-22405 GCA_932178445.1 Andricus quercusramuli
ATTCATTTGAAATCATTGAGATATTTGAAATCTTTGTGGAATCTTTTAAAATTTTGGTAAAATCTTTGAAATATTTGTGAAATTTTTTGAAATATTTTGAAATCTTTAAAATATTTGTGAAATCCTTCTTTAATCTTTTGTGTTCGCTTAAAATCTTTTGAAATCTTCTGAAATTTATAGAAACCTTTTGAAATGGTTTAAAATCACTGAATTCTGGTACCCTTTTTGAAATATTTGAAATCTTTTGAAAACCTTATGAATTCTTTGAAATATTTGTGAAATATTTTGAAATCTAAACGAGATGTTTATTTCATAATAGACTAAAAGATTTAAATTACTATTCGCATTTCAAAAAAATAACTGTTTTAAAAGCAAAGAAAATCATTTAAATTCAAGGTTCTCGTGAAAAATTCAAGGAGATTTCCAGGTTTTCAAAGTTTTTAAGATTCCTGGACACCCTGCAAAAAAAAATTAGTCAGGAAAAATCTGGAAAAGTTACGGAATTTTGAAAATGAAGTTTTGCAGCCACCCTGAAAACGGAAGATGATTTTTTCATTACAAAAATAGGGAAAGTACAAAAAGCACTATTTGAAATATTAAATGCAGGTATTTCATTTGTCCGAAAAAGGAAATTTGTTAATTTTTAAGATTTTTGCGATCCAATTTTATTTTCGCATTATTTTAAATAAGAAAGCTTAGATAATCATAAAAAAAGTCCTTATAAAAAAAGCTAGAATAAATTGTCAATGAAGAAGAAATTATTCTGCAATTGTAAAGTTTGAAATTGTTTTTGTAGGAAAGTAAAAAATTTAACTATCTAATTTTTAAATAATTAACAAAATATTTAAACACACTATTTAATTTAAAAAATTACCTGGGAACGTAGAAAGAATGTTTGCATTTTCCATCGGAATGAGGAAAAAGTTGAATGTCAGTAATATCAAATTCTTGCTCTGAATGATCAGAATCAACATCTTTTTGTGAATTTTCAGATTCCCCTAGTTCACAATCTTGAGATTTATTGTAATCAGAGAATCTATAAAATTGTCCATCAATGCGAATTAATTTTCTTTTTGGTTCATAATCCATTTTTCTTGAGAAAAAAGTTAGCCGCAACTTCCCAGGTTTTGGTAAAAAATTTATAATTGTTACACAGACTCTTCTCCATACGTTTCCCATATTCCTCTTCTTTAAATTTATATATTTACAATTCAAAATAGTTTATTTATACACTTCAAGAAGGAAATTTTCGAACATTTTTCTCTACATTTTTTCATTTTCGAGCACTTTGGAGTAATTTATTTCTGATAGGCTTTATATTATTCTTTTAAATACAATCTTTTTACACTACATTCCTAGAGTACATAACACGATAAATACTTGAATAAACGAAATATTTTTATGAAAATGTTTACGTCGTTTACGTGATGTTTACTATAAACATAACCTCTAAAACGTAGGTATTTCTAGTCTAGTTGTGACGCCAGGTGGCAAGATGTCTGCACGCTGAGGGCCAAGCAGAAATACAAACACGAAGGAAAAATAATATTCCTTCATGAATACCAATCAGTGATGCCAATTGCCAATGTTGGCGCTTTTCGCTACTGCGCTTGCGTTTGGGGCGCGCACTGATTGGCCACAGGTGGCGCGCGAATCAAAATTGGAATTAAAAACAATTCTTGTGAAGAAAATAAATTATTATTAAAAAATGCACAAGAATGTATGTAAATTGTACAACTTCTGATTGTAGAAAAGAAAAAAAATTTATAACACATATTTTTTGAATGCCAGTTTATTTTCTTCGACTTCCGAAGAATAACTTGTATTCTACAAAACATTTGATTTCAGAAGTCTAAAATCAGAAGTTGTACAAATTATATACATTTATGTGCTTTTTAAAATAATTATTCAATTATATCACAAGAATTGTTTTTAATTCCAATTTTGAATCGCGCGCCAACTGCGGTCAACCAGTGCGCGGCCCGAACGCAAGCGCAGTAGCGAAAGGGGCCAACATTGGCATCACTGATACCAATTGCATGGGACGAAACTTATTTTTTATTAACTTGGAAAAAATGACTTTTTACCATAAGCAAACCATAAGTGAACTTGGATATTATTTTTTGTTTATCAAAGGATGTTCAATTACACAATGAAATCGTTACGAAAAAATCATTGTTTTTTTTTTATTTCATAAAAAAAATAATATCCAGATTAGAGTTCTTAAATGCTCAAGAATTTATGTTGAGCAAATGCTCCCGAGAATATGATCAGCATTCATGCTCAAACAGAGCATTTATAGAGCATTTAAGAGAATTTATAGCATTTATTGCTTAAACAAATATATATTATAATTAATATATATATTTTTACAAAAACATTATAGAGTGAAATGAATATATACTTTTCTTTAATTACAGAGTTGCTACTGGTCAGGCAATTCCAGAAAGTCAGAGAATGTCAGGAAAAACCTGACAGATTTAGGAAATTTTCGATAAATTGAAGTTGAAATTAATTTTATTATTATGGTTAAAAATCGCCACTATTTGGTTGAAAATTAATCTGTTTTGTTTGAGGATTCAAACCATTTTGTAGAAAATCCATGTTTTTCGTTTGAATTCAACTATTTTTGGTATAAAATCAAAATCCTTTTTGTGGTTGAAATATAATATATCACGTTTTTTGTTGAGAATTCATATTTTTTGGTAGAAAATTCAACTACTTAGAAGTGGAACAACTTTGTTAAAAATTTATTTACTCGGTTGATGATTCATAATTCTATAGCTAAAATCTCCCCCTTTTGTTGAAAATTTAATTCTTTTGTTGACAAGTTTCCTAGATGATAATTAATTATTTTAACTACAAATTTAACTCGTACATGTTTGGTTTAAAATTTATCTTCTTAAGTTGAAGATTCAAATTTTTGGTTTAAAATTCCTGTATTTTGTTGAAAATTCCTTAAAAAATTAAAATATTTTTGATTGGAAATTTGTTTTTTTTTTATTTAGAATTAATTTTTTAAGCTGGAAATATAACTCTCAATTTTTTGTCGATAATTTATCTTTTTTGATGAAAATATAGTCTTCTTGGTTAAAAATTATACTATTTCGTTGAAAATTTACTTTAATTTGATTGGAAATTAACATTTTTACTGAAAATTTGAATAGGTATTCTATTTTCAGTTGAAAATTTATCTGTTTTAGGTTAAAATTCAACTATTTGTTGAAAATCCGTCTTTTTTTGGTAGAAGAGTACTCTCATTAGTTGAAATTTCACCTTTTTGGTTGAAAATTTAACAGTTTTGTTGACAATTCGTTTGTTTTTTGTTTGAAAATTTATTTTAGGAACTGAAAATTATCCTACTTTATTTTTGGTGGAAAATTTATCTTTTTAGTTTGAAATGCATGTATTTGGTTGAAAATTCACTTTAACTATTCCATTTTTTGTGGCAAATTTACTTTTTTTGATAGAAATGTAATCTTTTTCGTTAAAAAATTATCTGTTCAGTAGAAAATGTAATGAATCTATTTTTTAAAGAATTAATTTCTTGGCTAAAAAGAAAACTATTTGGTTGAAAATTCTTTTTAATTTGTTGATAGAGAAAATTCATGTTTTGGGTTGAAAAATCCACTACTTGGCCAAAAATTCATATTTTCGGTTGAAAATTCATCATTGTGATTGAAAATTAATTTCTTCGGTTGAAAATTTGTTTCTTTTTGGATGAAAATTAATTTTTTTTAACAGAAGATATAACTATTCCATTTTTGCTTGAAAATTTATATTTTTAGTTGAAAAGTAATTAATTTCGCTGAAAACTCGTTTTTTCTAAATATACTTCTGTAACTGAAAATTGAAATATTATATTTTTGGTTTGTAAATTTATCTTTTTTACTTTAAAATTGAATTATGTCGTTAAAAAGTAATTTTTTTGTTATCAAAAAAACACATTTTTTTCTTTGTTAGTTGAAAATTATACTATTTCGTTTAAAATTTACTTTAATTTTATTGAAGATTAGTTTTTTCGGAGAAAGTTGAACTCTCTTTTGAAAATCAATGTATTTGGTTCAAAATTAAATTTTTTAAATTTAAGATTCATCATTTTAGTTGAAAAATCACTTGAACTATTGTATTTTTTGTTAAGAATTCATTTCTTTCATTGGAAAAAAACTATTTAGTTGAAAGTTCGTTTTTTTGTTGTTGATAAAAAATTCATCTTTTGGATTGAAAAGTCTACTATTTGGTCAAAATTTAATATTTTTGTTTAAAAATTCATCATTGTGATTAAAAATTAATTTCTTTGGTTGAAAGTTCATTTCTTTTCAGTTGAAAATTAATTTTTGTTTTCAACTGAAGATATAACGATTCCATTTTTGCTTGAAAATTTATATTTTCAGTTCAAAATTAATTAATTTTACTGAAAACTCGTTTTTTTTAAATATTCTTCTCTAACTGCAAATTTTAAATATTGTATGTTTGGTTTGTAAATTTATCTATTCGCACTTTCGGTTTCTGTAAATTTTCAATCTTGAGTCGCGTTTATTTCGTTTTTTTTGTTCTCTTTCTTCTCCATCCCCGCCCTAAGTTTATTTTGGAGACTAGAAGGTCATGATCAGTATTGCATTCGGAAATCATCATAACTCTTGTATCTTTTACTAGTTCTTTTAGTCTTTCATCCGCAATATTTTGAAATACGTTGAAACTTTTTAAAGCGCTCGAAAATTCCTTGGAATTAAAAAAAATACCATATAATCTTAAAAATCCTTCAGAATTCCTTAATACGATTGAAATCTATTAAAAATTGCTTGGACTGTTTTAAACTACCGTAAAATATTACAAAATCCTTTAAATCCATTAAAACTTTGTAAAGCTCTTGGAAATTCCTTGGATGTTTTGAAAATAACCTAATATCTTCCAAATCTTTTGGAATACATTCAAATTATTGAAATCTGTTAGAAATTTCTTGAAATATTTTAAAATACCATAAAATATTTCAAAAGAATTTAACAAAAATCAGAAACGGGTATAAATCTGAATTCGACAGTGGCTAACCCGTGGGTTTGTTTATTGAAAGAAGAGAGACTAATGTGATGTTTTCATTTAAAAAAGTGACTTGAGTGATCAACAAAATTCCCTGACTTTTCCCTGATTTCCAGGGTTTGCCTGACTTGCGGCCACCCTGTATGTAGTATGTTTCAAGACTTACATTTTTTCTAAATTATGGTTTTTATATTTTCGATTTGAAAAAGAAATTGAAGGTAATACGATACAATCTGAATTAATCTTTTATTAAGCAATTTATTATGTAGCAAAGCTTATAGACATACAAGGCATTATTATTAACATGTTATTTTAAATCCTATATTTAAATTCATTGTTAGCCTTAAAATTTAGAAGTCAATTTTCACAGGAAATTTGTTTCTATCGAAGCCGCGCACATAGCTTCGAATTGAGAGATGCATGGAAGGTAATGTGATCTTTCCAAAATAGGTGTCTTTGTGCTCCTGATAAACCAAAATAATTTTTGTTATTAAAAATAATTTTTCTATATTATTCCTCGGACCAGCTTGGCCCAACCAAACAAATTGCCTTGATTTGAAATATTATTTTGGTTATAAATAAAATTGAGCATCATAAAGGTGCCAACAAATTTTCTTTAAAAATGAACCAATATTTTAGAAATAATTTGAATTTAAAAATAATTAAATCAAAATTTAGTTCATTTTAACTACATGAAACTAATGATCAAATCTAATCTTCGGATTTATCACTACATAGATATGTATGTTATAAGTCAATAATAAATACCTCTATGATCTTGGTAACATCGAACCTAGTTTTACGTATGGATTTTACGGCACTCATTTTTTAAGAATCTTCGATTTTTCGAAATAAAAAAACTATTCTTCATAATCGCCATTCGAAGCTTAGTAATCTTTTTGTATTTATTTCTTTTCATAAGACCTGTTTAGAAAAGTGAAGTTATTTAAAATTACAAGTTATAAAATGTAAATAAAATTAAAGAAGGTTTTTTAAATGCGTTAAGTGTATGTTTTTCTCACCCCGATCGGCCAAATAGTTTACAATTTTTTGGGATAATGCCAAAAGGTGACCTTTTTCATCCACTACTTTAGCCCATAGAGATTTCGCTCTTGTAGTATCAATTTGTTGGCACTCGATTCCACTAATTTCAATCGTCAAAGGACCATTTTTTTTAAGGAAAGGCCTATAAAAAAATGACTTTTTTAGAATACTAGTTAAAAAAACACGCGCACCATTAGCCCGATTATTGGAAATTTCTATATTTTAAGTACTAATTTGTATTGCACCGAAAAGGGCTAAATTATATATATAATATAATATTATAATATGCATTTTTAAATAGCTAACAAATGCAACAAGTTTCAAGTGCTACAAATTATAGTCCTTTAAAAATAAACACTATTAAAAAAACTTAAAGCTGAAGCAGTTTGAAACATGTTGGAAATGTGGAAACCGGAGACAGAATTTGTTATCTAATATAAAATTGGAACAAATAGAAAATACCGATGCGAAGTACTATGGATGTATTCATTATAGGTCTATTTATTTGTGCTCATTTTATAAGCATTTTGCTTGCTCATGGGTATCAAATAAATTTGTGTACTCATAGAGGGAGGTTTTTCTCTAATAAAAAGCAAAAATCTGGCCGCCGCGCGGGCATATTCTCATCGCGCTCTGTGCACGCGGCTCGCAAGTTTGAGCGCACCAAGGGCGCGCGACTTTTGGTTCTAGCGCTTCGCGCTTGGTCTTCGTGCATTCCACAAATTTGTGCCGACTTTTTAAAATTAAAGTTCAAAGCATCGGCAACTGTAATTTGGTGATTGTGAATTCTCTTTTGTTACAGCTCCTTCGACTTTAACGAACACATTCTCATCACGTATCTCGTACTTCGCACTCGATTTTACTGAAAATGTGAACTTTTCTACATTATGTTCAATAATATTATATGAAATGTATATTTATATTTATTTCTGTACCTCAGTCTGGTACTGCTTAATCAGATATTGCCTAATGATGTAAAACAAGAACTATACGTTTTATTGAAAAACGATTCAAATACAATTTTTCAGTATCTTTTTGAGGTGAACAATTTCGCTTGTTAATACTCTTTCATGTCTCGCATAGTTTGGCCGGAAAATGGCATTTTTTTGTTAAAAAAAAAGCGTTATCATGATTAATACAAAAAATATACTTCTTTTAAAAAAAATAGTCAATAGTAAATTTGTACATATTTTTGAGTTGAATCATTTTTCTTTTTAAAATTTTTTCGTATCTCGGACAGATTTGCTGAAAAATGGAATTTTTCATTTTTGATAACATTTTTTACGATTTAAACAAAAACAATGCATTTATTCAAAAAATGGCCTGAGGTGAATTTGTAGATCTCTGTAAAATGAATAATTTTGCTTTTCAAAATTTTGTTGCATCTTGCATAGTTTTTGAGCGGAAAAGTGAATTTACCACGTTTAAAAAAACACTTCGCTTACTCTACTTCAAAGGTCAATTTAATAGAATATTAATTACTATTCTTTTAAATAAAGTTGGATTTGTTTATGAACAATTTATATTCTTTTAAACAAATTCAATGTTTTTATAATCGGAATGAAGATTTCTGATATATATACGTTTTCAAACAAAATGAATCATCAAGATCTGTTTAGCCGTTCACGAGAAAAATGTTGATCATGTTGTAACATCAAATTTTCATTGTTAATAACTCGGTGATATAAAATGGAATGACCCTATATTCACTTCTCATTTACTTGGAAATTTATTATAATAATTTTTTAATTACTACCTCTTTACGTACACGGAGAAAATTTGGTTAGGAAACTTTACCAAACTTTTAAGTACAATTGGGATATATTTTTATTTGAAATAACCGATTTCTGGTTAACATAAACTTAAATTGTTCTGAAATTATATATCTTCTTTGAAACATATATCGATATTTCTATTAAAAATACCGATTTTTCCCTAAAAAGACCGATTTTTAGTACAAAACACAAACATAACCTGAAATGGTCAAAATTTCTAAATCTTCTTGGAAATGTTTGAAATATAATTTATTTTAAACAAAGTCATTGGTTTTAAATTTAATGACATGTGAAAAATACCAATTTCAGATGAAACACGTCAACATAAGCTATAGTTGTTGACAACGGAAAACACAAACATAAAATAACAGTAAATTATTAAGAATTGTAACGTTTTTCAAAATCCAATGACTTTTCTGCAAGATGACCGATTTTCTTGTGAAAAACGTTAATATTACTTGAAACTGTTCAAAAATTTGCTATCCTATTTGAACTATAGTGATTTTTGTTTTACAACGCCAGTTTTTGGTATAAAACGTTAACCTAACCTAAAATGGTTAAAAATCGGTAATCTTGATGATTTTTGTTTAAAAATTCTAATTTTCTATTTTAAATAAATTACACAACCTAAAATTTTAAATAGATTTCAAGTCTTCTTCGAAATGTTCTGATTTTATAACATTTTTTTATCCAGTGAAAAATACTAATATAAAACATGTGTAATATTTTCAATAATTTATTAGACAATTTAAAAGTTTTAATTTAATTTCTTGGAAGTAATGGATATTCAGAAAGCACAATTCGCTTTAGGTAAAAATCATATGATTTTCATTCAATGAAAATTCACAAAAGCTTATTTATTTATAATTGTAAAGAAACTTTGAAGGAATGGAATGAGCTTTTGTAAATTAAAATGGAATGCAATTGACGTATTTTTCCTAAAGCAGACGTAAGAACAGAAATTGTTATGCAAATAACTACATGTTATAACCATTTAGTGCAATTTTTTTAAACACGTTTTATTGGCTTAAAAATTCTCTAGGATTCTACCTGACATTGTGGTGAAAGGATATATCAAAATTCGAACCGATATTGGGGTTTCATCTCAATGAACTGTGATCAATCATACGAAAATTTAAATCTTTGTATTTGATTACATCCTGTTATTGTAGTAAATAGTTACACAATAAAAATGAACTGAATATGTTGTATACAAATAACGCTGTGATAATGTAAAATCCATTTTCTTCAGAAAAGATTTTTTCTATTTAATTTTTCACTTTTCAGCCTTCTATTTGTCTCATCAAGCGTTTATAATCTTCCAGCCATATGTTTTATGTTGACTGGGATTTTAGAAAATAAAAAAAATAAAAAAAAATGCATAGACTGGCACGGTTTCGACAGCAATCTATTTTTGACGAGCTGTATCTCGAAAAATATTAACCTTTTCAAAAATTTGTTTATTGATATCTCTAGAGCAGCATCGAATCTCAAACGGAATTTCTCATTTTTTTTGTCATTCGATTTCGGAGATGGTTTTTTTCTCTATCCTGAAAAATGTATCCCGACGGTCTTATATGCTTTTGCCGCCACACCCTTCATTTGTAACTTCAAGTAATGAAAAGTCAAATAACAGAAATGAAGAATTGAAGAGCATCAATTTTAAAAGTGGTCAAAGAGAAAAAAAAGTTAAGTAAATCACATCTTGTGTAAAGTTATTTAATTTTTTATATTTACATATTTCATGAGTGATTGCCGTAAAGTTGACAATTCAAGGCAATATGATTTTCAAAAACAACAAAATTTTCAATTTGCCTGAAATATTAAAAAAAAATTAAGGATAACCCGAGAGGGTATGAATATATAAAAATAAAATATCAAAGAACGTATTTGTGATGGATATGAATTTTACACAAAAAACCTGTGAGACAGACTTTAAAGTGATTTTGAAAATCCTTAACTGAACAATTTTTAACTCTTTTTAATTTTCATCTTTTCCAAGATAATATAAGTAACATCTGTAAATTTCAAATATTTACAGATACTTTTATTACTTTAGTACTTTTTTATTTATGATTTCTAAACGAAGTCTTCCAAAATTTGGAAACTTTATTAAATTGTGCTTTGACATAATTTCAATACCTTACGCAGATAATATTAGAATCAAGTTATTATTCAAAGAAAAAGTGGAACATGACTCAGACTTAAAGTGGAAATTACAAAATACATATTCCAAAAAATATAGATCTTATAATATCAATTTTTGTATGAAAACTTTAGTCACGGCACTGGTCGTTTCTCACAAGCGCTGAATCAATTCCTCTAGTTAGTATATAAGAAAGTTCCAAATTTAAGCTCTCAATGTGAAGCGTGCGTCAGCGTAGTTACGTCGAAAGCGTCTTATATGTGTAGTATTATATTAGGCTTATTTATATGTATGTTATGTGTGTTTGAGTAGGTTAAGGCGTTGTCAGTAATTGTATTCTGATTGGCTGTGACTGACAATGTGTATGTAAGTGTATGCTGTTGACTGTATATAGCATGTATATAGGGGTTTTTTTTTTATTCGCAGAAGCGAGCGTCAGTGATTCCTTCCTGCCTTTTCTGTAAACCCACTTATATTTTCGACCAAGCACTCGACCGCGTTTTACCCAACTGATCAGTAATCTTTATCTGAAGTTTTATATATTTTACAATTATGTACATTAAAATGTCAACTACCAAGTACAGTATTAATTAAAGTACAGATCAGAAGATATTCGTGTCAGCTTGCCACACTTTCATGTTTTTGAATGAAGTATTACCGAATTTCGTTTTACCAAACTAGAAATGAAACTTTATCAAAGTTTCCATATGTCCCAACTTTACCCAACTGAGTTTGGTAAAGTTTCTCGAACTATTTTTCTCCGTGTATAAGATTATTAAAGATTATACGCTGTTTTATGTTATGGAGGGGGGGGGGGAGGTCAGTAAAGTGTGCCGTTCTAAATTGTTTATATATTAGGCTCTGCACCACTTCTTCTAGATAAAAAATTTGCTATCTTACATAAACACATGTTGAATACATATACAAAAATGTATAATTGCGAATTAAATTAAATGATCTGATTTTTATTGCAAGAGTACAGAAAAACTTACTGAATAATCTCTTCATTACAAGCATGTAAGGCAAGTACTGCTTGCTCTAACATATCATTGTTCGGCAGCCATAAAACTTTAGTTTTGATGTGCAACTTTGTGTCGATTTGCATAAGATCTTTCAGATCCGGTGAATCGATTGCATGGTCTTTTATAACTTTTGTTTTGAACTCATTGAACCTGTTTATGATTTCTTCAGAAGTTATTGGGAAGGCAAGTATATGAGTAAAGTCATATCTGTGCCTTGATCTATTTACTATCTGATCAATTTTGTGTCTTGCTAACACTACATCTATACCACATGATCCCATTACCGCTAAAATTATTTTTAAAAAAATATTTAAAAGCTTAATTTTATACGAGAGATAACAACATACAAATTTTATCAAGAAACAGTAATAATTAATTAATCTTACTTATAGGTCCGTTTTCTTCTCGTGGCATACGAACATACTGTAAATTTAGTCCTTCTAATGTTTGATTATATCTACCAACGATATCGCCCAGAAAATGTCTGAAAAATATATTAAAACTGACTTAAGCAGAATATATTAGCTGCTTTTCCTTCGTATGTTTAATCACTTGCGAAATCAGCGAGAAAAATTGAGGGCAAATTCTGAAATATTTCAAATAATGTTTTTAACACGAAATCGGCTTTGCGAAAGAATGAGATTTTTTCTCTAAGTTGGGCTTTCAATACCCTATTATGTAAAAAAATCAATTTTTTTTTGTTTATATTTATAATTATATGGTGCTCATTCCAAGAGCACTTTGCTTCCCGTTAGCAAATGTATTTGTTTCCTCATGGATGAAGTATTAGTTATTTTTTTCAATAATTGAAAAACCAAGTCAATTTAAAAATACAAATTTAAAGAAAATACAAAATAATACAACAAATTTGGTAAATACAAAGACAAATCAGACAACTCAAATTTTGTGTTCGAAATGATAATTTTTCGAGCTGGAGAAGGGAAGGGAAAAGCTGTGCAACAGAACTTTTCCCTTTCCCAGTTTTATGATTTATTTACAAAAATTATCAGAATTATTCTATTTGAAAATTTATGATCAAAAAGTCTTTTCTATTCATGCGTCAACTTTAAATTATGTCGAAGAAAGAAGTTTTTCTGTTTGAAACAGATGTTTGAAATATTATAAATGAGCATAACTTCCTTAATATTCAATAAAGTGTATTATTAATATTATAGAATAATCGACTGGCCTCGAATCAAGGAATATTTTCCGTTCTTGTATCAGTTTTGAATTATGTTAGTGAAAAAAGTTTTACTATAAAAAACCGTGTTATCAAATATTGTGCATTAACATAGATCCCTTACTCATCAATGAGATGTATCAATATTATAGGTCAATCGATTCGTCTTGAATCAACACAACTTTTCTATTCTCGCATCAAATTTAAATTATAAAAATGAGAAAATTTTTACTATAAAAATCGATTTTAAAAATATGTAAATAACCATAACTTCCCTACTCTCTAATAAAACGTATTAATAACGTAGGTAAATCGATTCGTCTCGAACCAAGGAATCTTTTATGTTCTTTCATCAACTTTGAATTATGTTAAGGAAAAACGTTTCGCTATAAAAACCCGTATTTTCAAATATCATGCATTACCATACCTTTCTTACTCTTCAATAAAATGTATCAATATTATAGGTCAATTGAATTACCTTGAGTCAACACATCTTTTCTATTTCGCATCAAGTTTAAATTATGAGTATGAACAAATTTTTACTATAAAAAAACGAGTTTGAAAATATTATTGAGTGCTAAAAAAAATGCAATAAATATTTTTAGAAATCCAGCGGTCAGTTTCAGTATGTTAGTGGTGAAAATGAGCCCTGTAAATTTCATAAATTTATCTGCAACCGTTTTCAGGTTATCGTTTTCACAAAAAAAATGCGAGACACACACACACACACGCACGCGCGCGCGCACGCGGTCAATTGCTTAGAACATGGTATGAGACATTTTTAAATTGAGGAAGGTTTAATTAAATGAATTTAAAAATTGTGGAAAATATTACTATTACAAAGCTTTCTCCATGCTTATGAGGAAGCAAAAATTGATTGATTTTTTTTTGAAAGCCCAACTGACAGAAAAATTATTATTCTTTCGCAAAGCAGATTTCGTATTAAAAAAATGATTTGAAATATTTCCGAATGGGGTCGTTGCAAGAATTTTAGGTAATATATTTTTTAAATACTGCATAGCATTCTGAACATTTTAGTGCATTTAAAAATTTTGTTGAATACTTCATTGTCGAGATAAAAATTTTTTAAGAAAAGTATTTAAATCCCTATTCAAAAACTCTGTGACCTTAAAACGTCACTTCCCAAATAGCGCGTAACCAATCAGCATAATGATACATTGACTAACGAAGTATCTAGCAGACAGCTTGCGAAAATTCAATTTCTAATTTCTAATAGAGATATTTGTTTACTTACAATTATCGAAAAGCAGCAGCCAGTCGTAACCAAATCTCACTGAAAAAATACACTTTTGCTTGAAATATAAAACTTAGATAAAGATAGTCATGAAACCTCAAATTTTAGTCAATTATATATTCGGAACATATACATTTCATAAGTATGTATAATAATGGCAGCCTTTAAAAAAAATGTTCTGTACCTGGTTGCAACTGCAATAGCAAAGATAATCCAAAACAAATATTTATAAGGTTGCCTATGGGCACAGAAGTGAGAAAGAAATGGGCAGAAGCCGTTGAAAGAACCGGTAAAGATACCAAGTTTTATTCAAACTTTTCGCATTGTCACACTTTATAAAGCCGGGTTTTAGTGCAATTCTAGGCATTTGAAAAATCTTTTAGGCCCTTTTTTACTTTTAAAACACGTTTACAATAGGTTATGTTTACTTTTTACACATTTAATCGCTAGCGGCCATATTATATTCCGTCACCAACCGGACAACCACGCTAATCAGAATGAAGTTCTTCCTGCAAACTACTTCCCGCAAAAATTCAAAAAGTATACTTTTGACACATTAAAAAAAATATTTAAACTTAATTGAAAAAAACTTTCCTTTCGTAGTTACATTATTTTTTTGTGTTCCTTTGATTTTACTAGGGGAAAAAAATATTTGAAAATATGCAAGAACCCCATTTTAAAAAATTTGAATTTCCCGCCAAAATAACTCAAACCTTTTTCTATACATGCTTCGCAAAGTGCCTTTTGTCCTCAATTTTTGTCACTCAAAAATAAACAATATGCACAGGAAGGAAATAATAATTTGTAAATGATCGTATTTGGACCCAAAATAACATTGTTCACATTCATTATAAGACTCATATCTACATATAACCCAGATAGCACAACAAATTTTGTAAAGATGTCCTGAAGCTCACAATGCAAGGTTATTTTGGAGGATTTATATAGTGTACATACAAAAAAAAGTTTTGAAATTAATCAATTTTTTACTACGAAGACAGATTTGACACCAAACAGCAATAGGTCCGATTTATCTAAAAAAAGATGCAGTTCTAGTATTCATGGCGTAAAATGAGGCAACTCAATTTTGAGGTTAGGTCTCATTTTCAATTGATTGAAATCATTCTTGCAAAAAAAGAAACAAGACAAACAGTATTATTTTGTAGGTTACAATGAATTTGATAACACACATGAATTTTTATAAAATGCATTACTCACAGATATTCTTTCAAAAATAAATTATCATACCTGTGGACGCTGTGGACACAGAATAAATGTTTGTATCGGAATCGGGCACTGTTGTTCGGGTTCTTCAAAACAAAACAAAGTTGACTTCGACTGCGATGACTGGTTGGTTGACGTCATGGATTTTCTCTGATTGCAAAGAGTTAGGGGATTTCCCGGATTCACTGCTCCCAAACTTGCTCCCCAACCACACTGAGCATGCGTCGCGCCGAATTACTGATTGGCTGCATAGCGCGCGCTTATTTAAAATGTTTAAAATATGCAAATTAAATGTTTTAAACAAATAATAATTAGAAAATGCATTCAAATACATTTTTCATTGCAAAATATACATTCGCAGTCATAAATATAATAATCATTTGATTTCACTGCAGAAAACGCATTATTCCTTCGGACATCGAAGAAAGATTTCAGCAGTGAAATCAAATTATTATTATATCTATGACTGCGAAAGTTTTTTTTCTGAAAAATGTATTCTTATGCATTTTCTAACTATTATTTGTTAACAATTAATTTGCATATTTTAGACATTTTAAATAAGCGCGCGGTATGCAACCAATCAGAAATTCAGCGCGACGCATGCGCAGTGCGGTTGGGGAGCAAGATTGGGAGCACTGCCTGGATTTTCCAATTTGTAGGGATTATAGGTATGTAGTGTAACGTTACGGATCTTGGGGTCTTAGGGCCCGTAAAATATATACGTTTAGTTACATGAAGTGTATCTCGGAAATAAGTATCGATAAGCGAGGTATCGATTCAGTATATCGATTGATCGATGTTGGTTCAAATTCAAATAAGAATTTAAAGTTAAACTAAGAACTATAATTCAAAAATAAAGAATGGAACAATTTAGAATTAATACTTTTTATTGAATACTCTCTCTGTCCTGAAATATTAGAAAGAATTAGAATTATGGATTTAATTCGATATAAGGAAAATACTTATAAACTACTACGCAATAAGAAATAGGTTAGATTCTTAGCATTCCTAAATATGACTCATTGAGCTATTTTCAGTATCAGAACGTGCCTTAGAACAGCTTTTGACAGGAAATCATACTGTAAATATCCGGTCACAATTTGGAATTTGGACCAAAGTTGTTTAGAAATGTCAATCAACGAATGTGTCTTAGGGCCGGTTTCACCAACTCTGATTAAATCCTTGATTAACTAAT
>CAKNXH010052333.1:875-11496 GCA_932178445.1 Andricus quercusramuli
ATTGAAGTTTAATCTAATTATGGTAATTATAATTATTCACCTTGAACTGAACCTCTATAATTATTATTATGATATCTTTTGCTAACCCAAATATAACTTATTTACTCAAAATTCAAATAATCATTGCATGTATATTGTTACTAGAAAATTCAATCTCAAATTACTATCATTATATTTTTTATTGTCAACAATTTCCAAAGACTCCAAAAAAATGACCTCGGAATTTCGTAACCCTTCCGTAAGTTCGCAAGTTGGTATTTACATTGGTATTTTATAATGCTATTCTCCTGATGATGGAAACGATGGGTTTTCGAAACGTCGGGTTACCCTTTCTAACTTCCATGAATATTATCCGATAGTGTTGACACAACTTCGTTGTTTCTTTCTTCTCCTATTTGGATTCTCGGACGTTAAAGAATTATTTTTAATGTTTGATATTCTTTAGCAAAGGAGCAAATTTTCTCGAAGCGTCCTAAAATAGGAAATTATCATTCAAAACCCCAACTTCTGTTCGAAATACTCAAATGATAAGATAGGAGTATCTACTTACAGAAACTAGAAGATTATGGCGAACGCTGTATTTTGGAGATGATTCAAATAAATTGAACTCAAGATGGAGATGGAGGGTGCACACTCCGTCATCCCTATAAATTCAATTTTTGATTTGTTCATTTTTAACATAACTATAAAATTTGGAAACTTGGAATAATCAACATATTAATTAAATTCTATATACTTTGTCATCACTAAGATCCTAATTATTTCAAAAATGAGCATTATTATATTGAGAATGACTATTTTATAAATTTTTTTGAGAGAGAAAAATTTATTTGATTTGTTTATATTTTATAATATCAGCCGACTATCTGCGAAATATTAAAGATAATCTGATGAGGGAATCGGTCTGATTCCGAAACGTCATTTGTGTGTATACAGTAATTTTAATAAATGGTCTGGAAGAAGTCGACTAAATAAGGTTTTTCCTTAAAATTCTAAATTGAAAGATTCAATTGTTTCAATGGATGGAAATTCTGTTGTTGACAAACCTTCTCGATTCCAAAAACTTTTATTTCTCTAATTACGTAAGTTGTCCCAAGAACCACTGAAGCTTCGGTCGAATCCGTCGCTATTAACGTAATTATTGTTATGATTAGTATTATCATTATTATTACGATTATCGAATTCATTTCGATTATCGTAGTTATTGTGATCAGGATTAAATCCTGAAGGATTAGTATTATCATAGTTAAACCTATCGAAACCACTTCAATTGTCGTTGTCATTTTGTCGACCATCCAATCGAGTATTACTGGTTTCAGTCGTCGAGTTTGCACCGTTCTTGAAAAATCGACGAAATCTAGAAGAGTGAAGAAACTAAATTCGTTGAACAAATTCGATCACAATAACTAGGTGGTGTTCTGAAAAATGGCTCTAGTATAAACTTACTAAATTCGTACAAATTTGCCGTCATTTCTTGTACTGTTGTGTGAACCAAAAAAGCAATATCTCCAGCTTCAGTCAAACATCGAAATGCAACTTTGTATCCAGACTAAGGATCTGCATCTGCACATTTACCCCCAAGTATTTTCCCAATACACAGTGGGTTGAGAGACCACGAAAAGTGGCCAAAAGTCAACTTCACAGTGATTAATGGAAGAATTATTTTTCATAATAAAGATGAGTTGAAGAAACTTTTTACCAAATTTTATGATATTTTAACTAGTCCTCTTAATTCTAGAGCGTTATGAATTGAAGAAATGTTTTTTTTTGTCAGTGTTTTTTGAAGAAAATCTTTGAAAAACTCGCTTATAATGTTACGAATCAAAATGTTACAATTATTGCTGCTCATTAGAGTGGTCATAAATAATTACGATATAGAAAATAAGTCCAAATTTTAGCTTGGTTTTGAATGCTCTTACTTTCTACTCATGCATTTAAGGAATTCACAGCAATAGACATTTTTTCAATCAAAAGTTCCCCGAGGTTACACGTAGTATCTAAAGTTCCAAAGTGCTTTTAGATTTATTATGCTGTTAACTATCAGATTATTTTCCACCGTCTGCCACCATTGACATTTGACGAAGATATTAGTGAATGACTTTGAGCGTGCACAGCTGCACATGCACTTTTGTTTATCTGCCATTTGTCGCCTATTTGTCATCTGCCACTCGTCTGTCAGAATTTTAGGACCGAAAACGCATTGTGTGTCAGTGTATCATGAAATATTGATAGATCATTTTATTTCAAATTTTGAAAAGATTTATTGAACATATATTATAACGTTTAATATGTTGAATAGTGTATTGTTCAAAAAAGAAGAATTCATAGAATTCTTTTGTGATAAGCATGTAGTGGATGACATGAATGTGTCGGTTAATTACATTGTGAAGAAACTTAACCTTCAAATCGAAGATATACAAACTGAGATATTGGATAAACTGAAGATTGCCCTCAGGGCTCTGAGAAGTAGATTTAACATTAAATGGGAAGCTTTTAAGCGAACGCAAGAAAGGTTTCGGGCAAAGAATGATGCGTGGTTGAATTCTGAATTTAAAATCCCCGATTTAAAAAATTCAGAAACTCTTTTGAATGAAACCGTCTCTTTGCCGGGATTTGGTAGGCCATCTACTGCATTCAAGCTGAAGTCTGAAAGATCGAAGAGGAGGGATGCAGCAGCGATAAGCAATGCAAATGAGAATGATCCTCAGCGGATTTTGAGGGTATGTCGTTATGCAGCAAGACGTTCTGAAGAAAATGACTTAGCAACAGTCATCAAAAAGGTTCAATGTGAATACGAAAGATCATACAAAATAAGAAAATTACTTACGGAACCGAAGCCGGTAAAGTTAACGCCAGAAAAAGCATTGTCGTTCTTAATTGACCGTTCTTTATCTAAAGAGGATTACATTAGCATGCGTTTATTAGTGAAGGCACAAGGTGCGGACGTTTTCCCACCTTACGATATGCTCATAGGGATTCGACGGAAGCTCCGGCCATTCGCCATACAAGCGAAATTTTAAAGACACGTCTCTTAATGTTAGCGATGAAAATTTATTCGCTACTACGCTCATCCCATTGCGCTGGTCTACGAATGAAAATATAATACTGTGGAACAATCAGTTATCGCAATCAGCTAGATTTTGTCGACCTCTTAATCTGCAGTACGTGAAAGAGTCAGCAGATGTCATCACAAGACGAAAAGCCGATGTAGAAGCCGAAATTAATGATCTGAGAGCTACTGAAATGATGTTGAATGGTACTCTCATACGCATACACTTCAGCTTATGCTTAACCCTAATAGATGGCGAAGTCTTGAGTATAATCACGGACACGAAATCCATGCAAAGTTGCCCCATCTGCCATTCGACTCCAAAGCAGTTTATTGATCTCTCTAACATAACCAAGGAAACATTTACTGCAAATCCACATTCACTTATATATGGAATAAGTCCACTCCATGCATGGATTCGAATGTTTGAGTTTGTCTCGCATATCTCGTACAGACTGGACTTCAAAGTATGGCAGGTAAGAAGTAAGAGTGACAAGATTGCATTTGCAAAAAGAAAGCCTTACGTCCAAAACAATCTTCGCGAAAAATTGGAGATTAATGTTGACAAACCGAAGCCAGGAGGTCGTGGTACTTCCAATGACGGTAATACGGCCCGTAGAGCTTTTAAGGATCCGAACGTACTGGCTGAATGTTTAGGATTGGATGAAGAACTTCTCGGAAAAATGAAATCTATCCTTGTCGCTCTGTCTGTTCAGGTACCAGTAAATTCTACTCTGTTTGGGGATCTTTGTATTTCATCCGCCAAAATTTACGTGAAGTACTATTCTTGGTATCCCATGTCATCGACGGTCCACAAGATTCTTATCCATGGAACAGTACAGACGCGATCTTACGAGAAAGCACAGCCGCTTGGTCACTTTGACTGATCTCTTCTATCGAGTCATGGATTCCTCCGACACAAAAATTTGAACTGCAAGCTTCAATTCGTGGCGTCAAAAAAACAAACACCTACTACTGCCCGCGGAAGTGCAAAAGTTAGTAGTACCAATTTCTTCAGAAGCAGCTGTAACATCAGATGTGGAAGATGTGGAAGAAATGGACGGCGACGAAGCCGAGCAAAACTTGACTGGACTTCCCGAAACGTACCAGTTATTAGACGAACTCGAATTAACTGACGAAGAAGAGTTTGACGTGGACGAAAATAATTAATGAGAGGCAAGAGGACACGTTTCAAATTTTTTTACGAATATGTAAAAATACAAATACAAATAAAAAATAAATTGAAATTTTTGAAATTTTAGGCGCCATATTGGATCCGCCATTTTGAATTTATAAATTTTGACGTTGAATTCGAAATCAGCGTCCTCAGAAACTCTCTCAGCCCACTGTGCAATACAGAGTTTGCAGAGCTGATTAGAATTGTCACCTAAGATTGATGTTTATTATATATAGGGTATTTTTTTTTAGCTGATAAAATTCTTTAATGATATCACATTTTACAAGTGCAATGGAAATGACCTAATGGATTGTATTTATCAATCAACGAATTCGCAATACAACTTGGACCAAGATATTGGATTGTTGACTTCACGTGGTTGTTGCAGTCAATAATTTCCATTCCTCCGTGCTTCATCATCATTATTATTATTATCATTATTCCATTAAGCCATTCCCTTTTACGGGTATATGGGTATAAAGTCGGTAGGCGTATAGGCATAAGGTAAATAGGTATATAGGTGTTAGGTATAGATATTTTAGATTGATCTGGAATTCTCGTGTTATTTATTTAAATGACACGTTCATTCAGCAACACTGCTCCGACAGAGGTTGCTGATCAATCTCTCTAGCGATCACCCCAAGTGAGGAGCCTCACAAAATTGTTATGTATGGTTCCCCACTTGGGCCCATTAGTATCCAAGGTCTTTGTTTCATGCGTCATTCATTCTATTGTCACTCTGTTTACAATCTAATTGTCGCCACACTTTTCTGTCCTGGCATGCTACTCTAGCTTCCTTCACGTCCATGCATTTTTTCATGCAAGCTCTTGTGTTTCTGTGGCTTCTTATGCCTCTTCATATTGATGTCTCATTCGCAGATTCTAACCATTCTTTCGGCGGTCTACCTCTGAGCATTCTGCAGTTCACTTCACCTTTATACACTTGCTTGGACAGTCGTTCATCTTTCATTCTTTCAAGATGTCCGAACCACCTTAGCCGATTTCTTTCCCGTATGTAAACTAGTGTCTCTCCTGTACCGCATTCTTTGAGGATTTTCTCGTGTCAGACTTTTCCCATCAGTGTTTTCCTGCATATTATGCGCAGAGGTTTCATACCGATCGCGTTAATTTTACTCCTGTACTTTTCTTGACAGGTCTATGTCTCGCTACCGTATACTAGAGTCGGTACGAATATAGAATTATGTATGGCCATTTTATCTTTTTCTAATATGTTTTCATTTGTGAGGATGGAGCCTGGTCTACCGAGAACCTGCTTACCCTTATTTATGCGCCTATCTAACTCCCCATCTATTTCTCCGTCGCTAGTGAATACGCTACCTAGGCAGATGTACTTTTCAACTTGTTCTAATCTCTCATAATTTAGGACAATTTTGCACATTGTTTTCTCACTTCTTCCCTCAAACAACATGATGTTTGTTTTCATCAAATTAATTTTAAGGCCCATGTGCCTCATTATATCGATAATCGAAAATTCGACTTGAGATGCCTGTGAAGCGTGTCGACAATCGAATTTTCAACCCTAGGGAAGAAAGTGACAGATCAATGTAAATTGCGGTCGACCCGCTCCATAGGCATCTCAAGTCGAATTTTCGATTAAGTTATGATGAAAATAACGTTTTGTCACATTATCCAATTCACTTTTCATTTTGTATAGTATTCACAATGAAGTTACTCATTTTTACCTTCATTTTAACACACTTTTCTATTTCCGGGTCCGAAGTGACACACAAAGTCATTCTGTTTACCGGACAATGTCTCACAGCCAAAACTGAATCTAATGCAATTCCTAAAATGCAGAATATGTTTGATCTTTTCTTTTGGCAAAGGAACAAATTCTCTTGCAGCGTGCTAAAATAGGAAATTATCATTTAAAACCCTAACTTCTTTGCTGAAGAGGAATTACACAAATAATTAGATAGGAGTATCTACTCACAGAAACTAGAAGATTATGGTGGACGCTGTATTTTCGAGATGCTTCAAATAAATTGAAAGCTTCAATTGTTTCAATGGCTGCAAATTCTCTTCTTGAAAAACCTTCTCGATTCCAATAACTTTTATTTCTCTCACTACCTAAATTGTCCCATGAACCACTGAAGCTTCTGTCGAATCCGTCGCGATTGTCGTAATTATTGTTATGATCAGTATTATCATTATTATTACGATTATCGAATTCATTTCGATTGTCGTAGTTATTGTGATTAGGATTAAATACTGAAGGATTAGTATTATCATAGTTAAACCTATCGAAACAACTTCAATTGTCGTAGTTATATTGTCGACCATCCAATCGAGTATTACTGGGTTCAGTCGTCGAGTTTGCACCGTCCTTGGAAAATCGACGAGCTGCCTTCTCTAAAAATCTCTGATACAACTTTCGTGTGACTTGTTTCGTGGCTGAAGAAGTTACGATCGCTCGAAATGAAATTTCACCCCAATTCACAGTGGGCCAATGTATTTTGGCCAAAATTCAAGATTTTGTCATATTTGCATAAAACTTGGTGTATAAGGGTTTTTGGGATCGCTGAAACTGAATTTTATGTCAAAATTTCATACTTCAAAATGGCGGATCCAATATGGCGGACTAAAATTCGAAAATGTGATGTTTTTGCAGCAAACTTGGTGTAAATGGGATTTCGGTGTCTTTGATACGAAATTTGACGGGCTGAGAGTAAGAGCGGTGCAAAATAAGTTGCAGAAGAGAAGCGGTTTAAGTTTTCGTGTCAACGCAAAGAAGACTTGAAAAAAGAATGGGAGTGAAAACGGAATGAATGAGCGTCAGAGTAGAAGCGAACTGAAATTATTCCGCGGGGAAAAACGGTTTTGGACTTCAACCCGCTTTGGCTCCCAGTCCGAACTCAACCCGCTTTTACTCACAGTCCCAACCCATGCAGAACATGGGAATTTTCGGCCCCCACCACTTTCCCATCTGGGAGCGACACACGCAAACGTAGCGTGTCGGTGAGTCGGCTCTGTTACATGCTGTGTAGACTAGCTTCGTGTAAACTGCAAAGCCGAAAATGCACGAGCAAGTATTCGCGACGAAAACAATTGAACAGTGAAAACAAAATACAGTAGCACGTGTTAGAAAATCCGAACACGTTATGAGGGACGGGGGCGACTGGAGCCAGATATATTGGTTCGAGTGGAGGAAGTTCCGATCACGTGATAAAACAGAGACTCGATTTTTTCCTCGCCTTTCCCACAGGCTTTCGTTCCAGCGTGCGAATTATATAATTGTCAATATTTGGGTGTTCGTGATGTACAATGACACCCAGCCATTTGAATTTGCAATCTATTCTTTTTACTTTCTCATTTTAATGAAAAGGTTGGTTTTATGTAAAATTTGACATAGTCGGTTTTTACCAAATCTCTACGTTTTGAGACACCCTGAGTCAGAAAAAACGATTTTTACGAAGGTATCTGTGCATCTGTCGGACGGATCAGATTGGATTGAGCTTTGTCACACTACTTTAGGGCTGAGAAGGACCAGCTTGTTGTCCAGCTATTTTGGATAAAAATTCAAAAAGTTAGAGCATTTTCAAAATTTTTGCGACCATTTTTTTTCAAATTTAAAAATTCCATGTACGGCTATTCGTAGTACTCAAAAATTCGAACAATTTATCTGCACGACGTTTTTCGATAAAAACCAAATTATTAGAGTTATAGTATTTTCACAATCCAAAAATTAGAACTCAAATGAACATTTTAATCCAAACCACGCACGATATGGAAAAAAAGTCAAGGGAGGAAAAATATGGTTTTTTACAGTTCTGCAAGATTATAAATAAGAGCCACAAATTTCGCATTAATCATATTTTGACGAGACGCGTAGTTTTTGATTTAATCTTAAAAAATGATATTAAAAATAAACGAATTAATTTTTTGCACAATAAAACACAAGATACAATAAAATGTTTAACAATAAAATTTTCTTCAAATTAGGTCTAAAAATTTGCTTTTAACCTTTTTTTTCTCACGAGAAACGTGATGAGATTGTATTCGTTGAAGCCGAAAAAGCTTTAACAAAAGAGAACTCACAATCACTAAATTTCAGTTGTTGATGGTTTGCATTATGAGAATTAATCCGGTTTTGAGAACTTGTGGAGCGGGGCGAAAAACGAAGCGTTACAACCCTACAATATTGTTTGAACTCTCTGTGCTTCGCCACGCTCTACAAGTACTGAAAACCTATACTAGTTTTTTTAATCATTAAAATCTTTAATTATGTAAGTTATACTTGATATAAATATTATTATAATGAATATTATTATAATTATTATACTATTATTAATGTATACAGAGTACTCTCTCTATTTAAAATTTCTCCACGGTTTTTTGTCCCACGATTGACCCTGCGGCAGAATCAAGGAAAAATATTCTAAAAATATGTTCATTCGTTATTAAAATGCTACAAAGACTTACCTTTAAAATTGCTTTGTCCTTTTAAAATCATGATATATTTCTTTACAAAATAAATTTTGTTAAATTTATTTTACAATTGAAATAAAATTGTAAAAAATAAATTTTGTAATGCTGAGATAAGTATTTTAAAACATTAAAGGTTTTGTAAAGTTTTAATATAGTAAGAAAGTATATGAGGTCAAGTTAGTAACTTTTCGGCTTTTTCTCCTAAAATCCGCAAAATTGTAATTAGAGTCTAAAATATATTGAAAAGAAAGGTAATTATCAGAGAAAGATTTCAAAATTATTTTTTTTTTTTTTCAGCTGAAAATTAAAATATACCCTTTCTGGTTGAAAAATTATATTTTTCAGTTGACAAATGCAACTATCTGGTTGTAAATTCATGTATTTTTTGTAAGTTAGTCTTTTTTGGTAAAATATTATTCTTCTTGCTTGAAGATGGTTCCATCTTTACCAACTTTGTTAGAAATCCTTTTATTTTTTTGTTAAAAATTAATTTTTAATGAATATTTAATTATTCCGTTTTTTAAACTTTTCTTTTTTGGTTCAAATTCATTTCTTTCATGCAAACTGAATTCATTTGTTGAAAAATGACTTTACTTTTGTTCACAATTAATTTTTTGAAATGATAATGTAACTATGCCATTTTGGTTGAAACTTAGTTTTTTTCAATCACAAGTTCGTCTTTTTGATTGAAAATTCATCTTTTCGGTGGAAAAATCAATTTTTTGGTTAAAATTTTCAATATTTTTTTAAACTTCGTTCTTTTTTTAATCATTTTTGTTTTCACTAAAAATGTTACTATGGCATTCTTGGTTGAAAATTCACCTATTTGATGGAAAATTCCTTTTTTTTTGTTGGTTGCAAATTAATTTCGTTGGAATTTCGTCTTTTTTTAGAAAACTATTCGTTTGAAAATTCCTTTTCTTGGTTGCAAATTCATTGTTTTCCATTCAATTTGTTTGGTTAAAATGTAAATATTTTGCTAAAACTTCGTTCTTTTATCATCTTTTTTATCGAAAATGTAACGATTCAATTTTTGGTTAAAAACTTATCTTTTTTAATTGCAAATTCAACTATGGGGTTAAAAATTCATTTTTTGGTAGAATATTACTCTTGTTGTTTGTGCATTCATTTCTTTGTTCAAAAATTTAACTATTCAGCTGTTAATTCGATTGTTTTTTTTGTTTTGTTCAAATTTAATTTTTTGAATTGAAAATTTAACTGTTCCATTTTTGGTTGAAAATTTATATTTTGTAGTTGAAAATTCATGTATTTCTTTGAAAATTAAACTATTTGGTCGAAACTTAAATTTTTTGTCTGAGAATGTGACTATACTCCATTTTTGGTTGAATACTTATTTTTTTAAGTTTAAATATTCATTTTTAAAGTCGAAAATTTTACAATTTTGTTCAAAATTTGTTCTTGATTTGAAAATTTGTCTTTTTTAGTTGAAAATTCATCTTTTTAGTAGTAGAAAATTATTCTTGTTTGAAAATCCATCTATTTTGGTTAAAAATCCTTTTTTTTTGGTTGATAATTTAACTACTTTGTTGAAAATTTGTTGCTTTTTTTTTGCTCGAAAGTTGAATTTTCTCAGTTTAACATTCATGTTCTTTGTTATTAAATTATTCTTCCTGTTTAAAAAGTCATCTATTTTAATTAAGAATTTATTAATTTGTTTGAAAATGCATCTATTATGTACACCTTCTGTTTTTTGTGTTTAAAATTATTTTTTTAGATAAAGATTAAACATTCCATTTTCCGTTAAAAATGTATCTTTTTAGTAGAAGATTCAACGATATGGTTGAAAGTTCATGTATTTGGTTTTAAATTAAGCTGTTTTGCTGAAATAATGTTTTTCTGTTGTTGTAAATTTCTTTTTCAAACTAATGATGTAACCGTTTTTCGTCGATAATTTATCTATTTTGTTGAAAATTTGTTTTTTTTTT
>CAKNXH010052335.1:0-11432 GCA_932178445.1 Andricus quercusramuli
CTGCACTTGAAACGTGTACCTTATTTATTCACAAATAATTTATTTCAATGTTATAATTGATTTAATTATTATTCAATACTGGTTATAATTTCAATTATCGTATATTTGAAGAGAAAAGGGGAAAAGGGGGAAGTTTTTTGAGAATAGGGGAAAAGGGAAATTTCAAGAAAAAAGGGGAAACTAAGAAAAAAAGGGGAAGACTGTGCACCCTGTTTTTTTACCTGGATTTCGTTTTAGGAAACTTCCAGTTGCCAGTCGCCTCGTTACCCACTCTATCGGAACCATTTCACATTTTTTAGCGATAAATGCAGTTTCACCCGCAACTTTAACGAAAGCAGTTTTAAGACCAGCTTCGTTTAGGAGCTGAAAAACTTTTGCAGTTGTGGCATTGCTAATTGCTGCTTTTCCTTCCAATTCATGGGATTTTACACCATCGCCGGCTGTTATGCGATCTTTGCTTTGAAGATAACAGAGCTTGGGGTCGTCCACGAGCTCAAAGACTTTTTTCGTCTTTCCCTCAATTATCAGCTTTCCTAGTTTATAGGCTGAAACAAAAACGGCAATTTATTTACGCTTAATTCATATTTTCAAGAATCTATTCATTTGAAAATTAAGAGTCTAAAAAAGCAATTGCAGGCCTCACAGTCCCTATGGGATAAAATATAGGGACCAAAGGTCAATCAAATAGTGAAATTTTTTACTAAAAAAATATTAATTTTAACCGAAAATGGAATAGTAACATTTTTAGTTACAAAATTTTTATTTTAAACCAAACATAAGAGTTTGCAACTAAAACAATGAATGAACCTTCAACTGAAATAGTTGAATTTTCGAACAAAAAAATTAAATTTAACTAAAAAAGATAAATTGTCAACCAAACAGATGAATTTTCAACGACAACTATGGAATTTTTTAGTTAAAAAATTACTTTCAACAAAAAAAACTAACATTAAAAAAATTAGTTACATTTTCAAACAAAGTGATGAATTTTAAAAAAATGTAACTATTGAACTGAGAAAGTTTAATTATAAACCAAGAAGATTAATTTCTACCAAAAAAGACGAATTTTCAACTAAAAAATATAATTTTTCAACAAAAAATCCAAAAATTAAATTTTTAGTCGAAAAATGAATGTACAACCAATGAGATTAATTTTTAAATAAAATTATGGATTATTCGACTAGAATAATAGTTACATCTTCAGTTAAGAAAAAATAATAATAATTTTCAAACAAAAAAACATCCAAAGAAAAAACAAGTTTTCAATCAAACAGATCATTTTTCAACCAAAGAAATTAATTTTTAATTAAAACGATAAATCTTGAAAAAAAAAAAAAAAAAAAAAAAAAATGAAAAAAGAGTTGAACTTCCAACCAAACAATTTTATTTCCAACATGAAAAATGAATTATCTACTAAAATGATCAATATTTAACTGGAATACTTTTATTTTCAACCGAAAAAAAAGAATTTTTAAACAAGAAGATTCAGTTACAAAGAAAAAGATATTTTTTTAACGCAATCGTTGAACTTTCAATTAAAAAAGTCAAGTTTCCATCAAAATTGATGAATTTTGAACAAGATCAATTTCCAACTAAAAATGGAATAGTTCAATTTTCAGTTAAGGAAATTAATTTTCAACCAAACTGATGTATCTTCAACCAAAATAATTTTCAACCAAAAAAAGAAACAAATTATCAACACAAAATAGTTACATTTTCGGGAAAAAATTCCTTTCCATTCAAAGAAAAAAAAAAAAGTTTGCAATCAAATATAGTTAATATTTTAACCAAAGAAATGTATTTTTCATTAAAATTATGAATCTTAAACAAAAAAAAATTAATTTTCAACAAGAGTTTAAAGTAATTTTATTTTCAATCTAAAAGATGAGTTTTCGACTAAAATGATAAATATTTAACTGGAATATTTGCTTTTTTAATCGAAAAAAGGAATTTTTAAACAACTTGCAAAGAAAAAGATAATTTTCTAAAAAAAAAAGGATTTTTAACCAAATATGCGGAGTTAGAACGAAATAGTTGAATTTTCAATGAAAAAAAGACCATTTTTCATCCAAATTGTTGAATTTTGAACAAGAAAAGATCAATTTTCAACAAAAAATGGAAGTCCAAATTTTCAGTTGAAGGAATCAATTTTCAACCAAACTTTCCAAACCAAATTTTCAACTAAAATGATGAGTCTTCAAATTTCATACCAAAAAGATGAATTTTCTACCATAAAGATTAATTTTCTACAAAAAACGCAAACTTTTCACAGAGTACATACATTTTCAAACAACTAGTTTCAATTCGAAATAAAAAATATCAATTTTGTAACCAAATAGATGAATTTTCATTTTAAAAAAAGATACATTTTGAACTAAAAATAGAATGATTAAACTTTCTGTTAAAAAAAAAAAATAAGAATTGTAATAGATTCAAAAATTCAAAAGAATTTCAAAGAATTCAGGATAAATTAATAAGAATTCAGGGTGAAATCCAAAAAATAACTTTAAATCTCTTCAAATCTTTAAAACCCTGTGAAATAACTCACTTTTCTCGAATAAATTCTTTAAAATCCACTAAAATTTTATTAAATCTCTTAAAATTATTAAAATCAATTAAAAATTCTATGATGATATTTCCCGAAATCCTGGAAAATGTATTAAAATACGAATAGCTGAATTACAAAAAAAAAAAAATAATTGTTAACTATAATGAATTTTTAACCAAAGAGGTGCATATTCAACCAAGAATTTTAAGTTCTACCATAAAAGACGAATTTTCAACTACAAGATAATTTTTTAAACAAAAATTGAATAGTTAAATTTTTAGTTAAAAAATTAATGTTGAAACAAAAAGATGAATTTTTAACTAAAATTATCAAAATTTAACAGGTATAGTTACGTTTTCAGTTTGAAAAAATTAATTTTTAGGCAAAGAAAAAACGAAGTTTCAACAAATTGGCTCATTTTTCAAACAAAGAGATAAATTTTCCATTAAAATTATGAATCTTCAAGCAAAAAAATTAATTTTTAACAAAAGAGTTTAACTTTCAACGAAGTAATTAAATTTTCATAAATAAAAATGAATTCCGAACAAAGGATGTAGCAGTTGATATTTAAAGCAAAAAAATTTGAATTTTTAATCAAAAACAGTTAAATTCAACCAAAAAATAAGACTTTTGAACACAAGTTGAATTTTCAATCAAGAAAGATTTTTCAGTCGAAAGAGAGAAAAAATTTCAAAGAAACTATTGAAATTTCAACTAAGAAGATGAAGTTTCAAATAAGAAGATTCATTTTCTAAAAAAGAAAGAATTTTCAATTAGATACCTGAATTTTTAACTAGAAACGATCAATTTTCAACCCAAAATATAATAGTTTGATTTTCAGTTGAAAAAATTAATTTCAAACAGAAAAAAACGATTTTTCGACCATAAAATATGAATTCTCGACAAAAAATCTTATAGTTGATATTTCAACCAAAATAATATTTTAGTTTTTAATGAAAAAACAGTTATTCAACCAAAAAGGACAAATTTTCAAGTAAAAAGATGAATTTTCAATAAACTGGATTAATTTTCTGCCAAAGAGGATTAATTTTCTACGGAAAAAGATGAATTTTCAACAAAACACATGAATTTCCAACCAAATAGTTGAATTTTCAGTTAAAGTAATTAATTTTCAAAATTATTGATTGATGGATCAATTTTCTCTTTAAGTCATTTCAAAGAGATGAATTTTCAATTAAAATTATAAAAACTAAAAAAAAAAGAAGATTGAATTCAACCAAATAAGGAATTGTCAAGTGAAAACATGAATTTTCAATGAAGAGGATTATTCTTCTACCAAAAAAGATTAATTTCCTACCAAAAAGTATTAATTTTCTACCGAAATAGATTAATTTTCTACAAAACCCACGAGTTTTCCACAAAACACATGATTTCCCAACTAAATAGTTGAATTTTCAAATAAAAAAGATACATTTTCAACCAAGGAGATGAATTTTTAATTAAAATGATGAATCTTCAACAACAAAAATGTATTTAAACAGCAGTTAATTTTCAAATTTAGGTGAGAATTTCAACCTCAAAAGATGAATTCAACTAAAAAAGAGGAATTTTCAACAAAATACATGAATTTTCAATTAATAAAAATAAATCAGAGGTCCGGGGTTCGATCCCTGAGCCGGTATCTCTTGAAATTTTTCTATGTACCTTTACCAATGTTCTGGTGGTTCGGAAGCCACCTTAAGCTGTAGGTCCCCCCATCACGCACTTGACTGTAACCCAGTCCGTGAATGATGGGGTAAAAACCAGGCTTTGCCTAATATGTCAGGGCACACGCTCTTATCAAGTCACTTGATTGCATTATAATCGTGCATCCGTGACTGATAATATATACCGGGACAACCCCGTGCATAGTATTCAAACAAACAAACAAATCCAACTCTAACCAAAAATTCCTTCGACATATTGGGGAATAACCATCTTAAGCCTGAGAGAAAAATGAGCGTCCTCATTTTAAATAATAAAAAAGGTGTTCTCGTGTTGTCGTCACGGTAGGGCTTGAGCTTTCCTCTCATGAATTGGACGGCTATGTTGGCTGTAGCATTGCTACTGACAGGGTTTCCCATGCCAGACAGGCAGAGAACGAAGAGGAAAGTGACTGAGAGGAACACCAAAACCCATAAATGATAATGGAGTCTTTTGAAAATTTTGAAACGCTTGTCGCTACCCGAGAATCGTCGGGGCGCCCCTGGAGCCACCGCTGGGGGCCACAGCATGCGGGACGGTGGTAATGGTGAGCTGCGAGATGGTTAGGCAGATCTCACTAATCACACAGCTGGCCAGCAAGAACATCTGCGACATACGGTAAGCAGTGAAACATCAACTGTGTCTGCTGAGGATGTTTTGGCTAGCGTTAGCTATTTGCAGCCAAACACTTCAACAGAAATACCGTGGGAGGGCATCAAGTGGGATACCACAATGAATGAGGAACTGATGCGTCTCTATTATGAAAGTTCCAAGTTTGAAACCTCACGCAAAAAAGGACAAAATTTTAACACGGTAGCTCTAAGAAAGCATCCAGACAAACTACGCCATACTCCTAATTTTGTACCTACAACATCAGCGCTGAAGATTTCAGACACCGTATTATATTAACTTCTAACATCCTTATACATCAGTCATTTGACTTAGTCCGTGACTATGATGAAAAACCGGGTTCACCCGAGAAAAAGATTTTTAAAAAAATGATAATAATAATAACCGAAATTTGCAGGCAACCTATACAACCAAGATTCATAAGTATAGCGAGCTGAGGCATGAAGTAAAGCCAATATGGAGGAATGTAAAACATGCATCTATTCATCCTATTGCGATTTCGGCTACAGGCAATATGCACGCAAGATGCACTGAACATCTTGAACATTTAGGAGTCAGTAGGGTACTGGCGGCAGCTCAAAAGGCGGTTTTATTAAACGCCGGTCGCATTGTAAGAAACTTCCTAGACCATCAGGAAGCAAGTGACTAAGAAACTATGGCGTGATACATGGCAGCTCTAAGACAGCATCCAGAGGCGGCTCTAGAACTTATCTTGAAATACGGAACTTAAAGATAAAAGAAGACAAGAATCAAATTACTCAAAATGGAGAGACAAATCATGTGGCCAAGCGAAGGCGTTCAGTTGTTTCCTTCCTTACAGTAGGAATGGAGTAGGAAGCCAGCGGGTTTTTCAAGCTGTTTGAAAAGCGCGGAGCAGCCTAGGAAAAGATGGATTCCCCTTTCGATGTGTTTGCTCTCGGGACATATAGCTTGCCATCGGATCTCATTGCAACAGATTTTCTAGCTCGCTTATCTTCTACAAATGACAATGTATCGAATAAATATTCCGGAACGCCCTGCGAGAGGACCCTGAAAGAGAGGACACATAGTTGCACTTCCCATCTGTGCTTCATTTTCAGCCAGCCAGATTCTTGCAAGGCGGGTGTAATATGGTCGTATTTTCTAATTCCGTATGTGAATCTGAGGCATGCATTTTGCACTCTCTGTATCCTCTTTCTCAGAGTGGCATTCAGGCAAGGGCCACGTGTCTAGTATACTCATATTCAAAAAGGGACAGTACCAATGATTGACAAAGCAACAGTTTTAGCCTCATTGGAAGGGAGCGACGGAAAGGATACAATTTTCTTAAACGCAGATACGCCGCTTTGATTTTGGTGGTTACATGCTCCTCGAAACTCCAACTGGATTGCATTTTAAGACATAGGTTTTTCGCTTGAGCTACGATGGACGACAAGTATCCGCCTACCTCAAAGTTGGGCAAGCGAGCATCTTTAAAGTTGCTAATGGGAAGAATAACGGATTTAGTCGGGTTAATAACAAGAGCTAGCTCTTCAGCCCACCTCGCGATGAATTTCAAAGCCAGGGACAACACTGCGGTACCGGCATCTAGACCGTCCATTTTGCAGCGGACATATACCTGCGTGTCGTCCGCATACATAATGGATCGTGAATTTTACTTTGTCCCCGGATACCGCCTCGAAAGTCGACAGGAATTTCATCAAGGGGTCTGGAAGGTCGTTTGTGTAGAAAGAAAAAAGAGTCGGACTAAGAACGGCACCCTGTGAGACCCCTTTACTTAGTGTTCGGATAGGTGATGATCGAGAGGTTGAGGTGTTCGATATTTCAACTCGCTGGCTTCTATTCGAGAGAAAGCCACTAGAATAGGACATTTCTTTCCCAGAAATTCCTTCAGATGTTAGTTTGGCTAGAAGAAGTCGGTGGTCGAGGGTTTCGAACGCCCGAGTTAGATCGAGTAGGGCTAAAATAGTGATTTCCGAACAGTCCAGTGACCGGCCTATCTCCTCTGATACATGGAGCAGGGTTGTAGCCGAAAAACCTTTCCTGAAAACGGACTGGTGATTTGAGAGGATCCCATTATTGCTTATGTATGGAGAGAGCTGCTGAAGGCAAATTTTGTCTAGAATCTTTGACAGGTAGGGAAGAATAGTAATCGGTCATAAATCCTTGTAGAAAGTTGGTCGGTCACATTTTAGAAGAGGGCGGACAATGCCCACCTTCCACGCTGCAGGAAATAGCCACGTTTTCAGAGAGGAGTTCACAATTTCGAGTAATGCAGGCGAGCCGGAAGGGACACAGAGGAGAATCGCGAAACTATTTATACCATCGGAGCTAGTAGCCGTAGATTTAATTGATTTAATCACTGCATACAATTGACCGCGGTCAACTTCATGGAATTGGAAAGGCTGTCGTTTACTCACTTCGTCTGCCTCTAGGAGATCTTGGAATATTTTGACAGATGCCGTTACTGGAGGGGGGTATCAAGGAGGAAGTTGTTGATCCCCGTTGGATCAAGGGGAAGGTCTCCCCACGAGCATATTCCCTGCCCAGACCAGACTCCCGCTTGATTAACCCTTTCCCATATTCGCTTAGATGAGGGCCTTTCCGGGAAGCCAGACAAAAATCCGACCTTTTCGCGACGCATGGCCGCCGTAGTGAGATTACGGAGGTAACTGTATTTGGCGTGATTGGGGTCTGTTCTGTCCCTTCTTTTGACCGTATCTGAGAACCACGGAGGTTTGGGTCTGGCAATTCTGAATTTTCGAAGTGGGCAAAAGGAGTCTATCAAAGATAGGACAGTTTGAGAGAAGCAGTTCACAAGATAAACTGTGAACCAAGAACTTAATAGTTAAATTTTTAGTTATTAAAAATTAATGCTCAACCAAAGAGATGAATTTTTCACTAAAATTATGAAAAATTAATAGATATAGTTACATTTTCAGTTAACAAAAAATTAATTTTCAACCGAAAAAACAAATTTCCAACAAAATAGTTGAAGTTGCAACTGGAATAATTAAATTTACAATAAAAAAATTTGTAAGCCAAAGCAAAAACGAATTTTCAACAAAATAGCTCATTTTTCAACCAAAGAGATAAATTTTAAATTAAAATGATAAATCTTCAATTGAAAAAAATGCATTTTTATCAAAAGAGTTGTATATCAACAACATAGTTGGATCTTCAACCATAAAATATGAATTGTCGACAAAAAATGTAGAAGTGACATTTCAACCAAAAAATATTTTAATTTTTGATAAAAAACAGTTTAATCCAGCTAAAAAAAATCGAATGCTTAAATTCAACTTAAATTTCAAATTAAAAATATATTTTCAAAAAAAAAAGAATTTTCATCAAAATAGTTGGACTATCTTCCAAAATATTTTAGTTTTTAACAAAATAGATGAATTTTCAAATATATGGTTGAATTTTTATATCGGAAATATTAATTTTCAACAAAAAAGTTAATTTTCAACCAAACAGTTGAATTTTTTACCAGAATAGTGGAATTTTTAAAAAAATATATGAATTTTCAACCAAAATAGTTAACTTTTTAACCAAATAAATGGATTTATAACTAAAATTATGAATCTTCAACCAAACAAATGAACGCTGAACAAAGTAGTTCAACTTTTAAATTCAAACGGATAGTTAAATTTCCAACAAAAAGTTTATTTTCAACACTATAGTTGAAGTTTCCAACAAAATAGTGAAATTTTTAACAAATTGTGTGAATTTTCTACCAAAATTGTTGAATTTTCAATCAAAGAAATGAATTTTCAACTAGAAGCAATCTTCAGCCAATTGAAAAAACCAAAAAAAGTTTCGTTTAAAAAAAAAAAAAAAAAAAAAATTAAATTAAAAAAGATAAAATTGATATTTCAACTAGAAAAGATGTTAATTTTAAATAAAAAAACAGTTGAATTCAATCAAGAAAGACGAATTGTCAAGTAAAGAGATGAATTTTCAATAAACACGATTAATTTTCTACCTAGGAGGATTAATTTTCTACCAAAGAGGATTAATTTTCCACAAAAAACATGAATTTTCCACAAAACACATGAGTTTCCAAACGAATAGTTAAATTTTTAATTAAAAATGATACATTATCAACGAGAAATAAAACAGTTACATTTTTAACTGAAAAAATTAATTTAAAAAAAAAATTACCAACAAAATTGTAAAATTTTCAACCAGAGATGAGTTTTCAATTAAGATGATGAATCTTCAACCAAAAAATGTATTAAAACAAGAGTTAATTTTCAAAATTAGGTGAGATTTTCAAACTAGAAAGATGAATTTAACCAAAAAAGAAATACATGAACTTTCAACTAAAATGGACAAAAAAATGTGAACCAAAAATTGAATAGTGAATTTTTCAGTTCGAAAATATGTCATTAAAGAAAAAAAAAATTCAAAAAAATAGTTACATTTTAAAACAAAGTGATGAATTTTCAAATAAAATGATAAAGTAGTTGAATTAAAAAAAAATTAATTTTTTACTAAAATGATGAAAACTTTTTAACTAGAATATTTTAATTTTCAACCAAAAAGATATATATTCAACCAAGAAGATTAATTCTCAATGGAAAATGTATTAGATGATATTTCAAGTGAAAAAGATTTCAATTTTAAATTTAAAAAAAGTGAATTCAACCAAAAAAAGACGAATTGTTAAGTAAAAAGATGAATTTCCAATAAACTAACTAAAAAAATAAACTGTGAACCAAAAATTGAATGTTGAAATTTTCAGTTAAAAAATATATCATTTTCAACAACATGAAATAATTTTCAAATAAAATGATAAAATAGTTGAATTAAAAAAAAAAGAAGATTTTTTCAATGAAAAATCTAATAGTTGGTATTTCAACTCAAAAAGATTTCAATTTTAAATAGAAAAAGTTGAATTCAACCGAAAAAAGACAAATTGTCAAATAAAAAAATGAATTTTCAATAAACTAGATTAATTTTCTACCAAAGAGGATTAATTTTCTACGGAAAAGGATGAATTTTCAACAAAACACATAAGTTTTCAACCAAATAGTCAAATTTTTAATTAAAAATGATACATTATCAACGAGAAATAGAAATGTTAAATTTTTAGCTAAAGAAATTAATTTTCAACACAAAATAAAGAATTTCCAAGAAAATTAATAAATTCTCAACCACAGATGAATTTTCAATTAAAATTATGAATCTGCAACCAAAAAAATGTATTTAAACAAGATTCAAGTTTCAAAATTAGGTGGGATTTTCAACCTAAAAAGATGAATTTAACCAAAAAAGAAATACATGAACTTTCAAATAAAGAAGATAAACTGTGAACCAAAAATTGAATAGTGAAATTTTCAGTTAAAAAATATATCATTTTCAACAACATAAAATAATTTTCAACTAAAATGATAAAATAGTTGAATTAAAAAAAAGATTTTCTCAATGAAAAATAAAGGGTAGAAATGCAAAAGGAGTCAAGCGCCAAATTTTCGAAATCGGGTTTATTAGCTCAAAAAATCAGATAAATTCGATTACACATGCCTGCCAAAGGATTTTTTTGGGGCGTCATTTTTCTAAATTTGTGTTCTTGTGTTCACAGTCCGAGAAGCTTTTCTATAACCACAAAGTAAAAAATCAAATTTCATTTTTCTCGACACTGGCTAATTATTTTTAATTACTATTGGGTCCCTTACGTTCAGCACTGAATAACCTAAATCCCAATTCCTCATTTTTTGAAAATATGCAAAATTATTACTGCTATCGTCATTATTTTGAAGTTGAAATGTCAGTTTTACACCATTTCGAAGTCATAATTGGATTTTCAAATTTCGCGAAACTGCATGATTTTTTTAAAACAAATTTTTTGGAAATCAATTCGTCCATTCAATAGCTAGAATTCAAATTTTTAGTTTTTTCTTAAACTGCAAATTGACTCCACAATTAATGTTGAAAGATGTTAAAAGTCGATACGGACCCAAAATCTAACCTCGAAACGTGACCTGTTTCATTCAATTTCTCGAAACCGGATAGCTTTTTGTGAGCAAACTTTTTTTAGTTAGATAGAGCATGAAAGTATCTCGAAAGTACTTCCTTATTTTTTTCTTAAATGGTCCCGCTGAATTTACAACATATTTTTAGTCTCTCCTAAAAAAAGTGAAAAATGGCGCTTGACTCCTTTTGCATTTCTAACCTTCAAATATAATAAATGATATTTCAAGTAAAAAAGATTTCAATTTTAAATAAAAAACAGTTGAATTCAACAAAAAAGGACGAATTGTTAAGTAAAAAGATGAATTTTCAATAAACTAACTAAAAAACTAAACTGTGAACCAAAAATTGAATGTCGAAATTTTAGTTAAAAAAAATATCATTTTAAACAACATAAAATAATTTTCAAATAAAATGATAAAATAGTTGAATTAAAAAAAAAAGATTTTCTCAATGAAAAATGTAATAGTTGATATTTCAACTAAAAAAGATTTCAATTTTAAATTTAAAAATGTTGAATTCAACCGAAAAAAGGACAAATTGTTAAGTAAAAAGATGAATTTTCAATAAACTAGATTAATTTTCTACCAAA
>CAKNXH010052350.1:0-11370 GCA_932178445.1 Andricus quercusramuli
TTTTGAAATAATTTTTTAGGGTCTGAAAAAATGTGACGGGAAAGTATACAGGCTTGTAGAGAATTATTTAACGAAGAATTTCATGTATCGGACATATGAGTTGGACACCCCTAACACACCCCTACGAGTCCCTGAAAACTACCCTTAAAACCAAAAATATCAATTATTCATAAAAACGACCTTTTGAGTACTGTATTCTCATCTTTTTTTTTTACCAAAAATTATTTAATTGGTCTAGTGGAATATTTATTAACATTGTTAACTAATTTTCATAATTTAAGCAAATGGAATTTGTTTAAATAATTTTTTTGTGAAATTTTTTTTTTTTTTTTTTATAAATTATTATTATTGGTCTGGTGGAATATTTATCAACAATAATTCATTGATCTTTAATTATTTAAACAAATGGAATTTGTTTGAATAATTTTCTTTTTAAATTTTTTTTATTTAAGTTTGTTATTATTTCTTCAGTGGAATATTTATGAACATTTGTTAATTAATTTGCAAATTTTGAAACAAATTCCATTTGTTTGAATAATATTTTTCAAACATTTGTTTTTTTTAAGGAATAAGGGGTTTTTGTCCAAAAATTCGTCGAACTGGCATTTTGTTATCTTCAATAACATAAATTTATTAAAAAATATTTTCCAATTCTATAAAAAATAAATTATTATTGATTTTCAACAACCTTTAATTTGTTTAATTATTTTTCCACAAAATTTGCAAATTTTTCTTCATTGTTTCAACAATTAAGTCTTAGTTTTTAACAGAAACATATAATATTTGAATAAGTTTTGAAACGTATTCGAAAAATATTTCTCCTAATAGAGGAGTCAACTAAGGTTTATACCTGTCAACCCGGGCACTATCCAGCGATTTTGATAAAACCTTTTGCATTATGTTGCGAAATATGTCTATTAAAAAGTTGAACAAAAAATCTTGTGCGCTAATTTAAAAATCCATTTTTTTTGTTTAAATTTTCCAAAATCGATTAAAAACTTGCATAACTTGAATAAAGTAAGTCATAGAGCAACGAAAACACTATGTATGTATATATATATATATTTATATTGAGGTGGCCGATTATGAATGTGAGGGGGAAAAAATTCAAAATAACGGACCAACAATTTTTAACATTTCTAAACTAAAAAAAAATAATAATAATAAATGAATAATATTGAGCATGCATATTCCTTAAGATATAAGAAGTTAATAGAAAATAATTTTGACCCGGGGTGAAGGGTGAAAACGCCCTTAAATCGTGGAAACCACCCCCAAAAAATGGTTTTTTGGGATTATTTTGAAAATGGTGCATCGGTGAAGAACGAATTTTTGTAGACAACTTGTGCATGAAATATGCATAAGAAATGATGATATTCACGTTTCCTTTGTCGGCCATATTTTCCGAGACATTCACCCTGGGAGTAGGGGGTGAGTTGTACCGCGCGGGCCGTACGCTTCTTTCGTAGCTCATATCTCGAAATGGGGTCGTTTCTGTATAAAAGTGCACATCACTGAAATTATGCAGAATGGTCCGCTCTATCACTTACGTTCAATGCATTAAAAACTATCTAATTTGGAGATATGAGCTACGGCAGGAGCGTGAGACCCGCACTGTCAATCTCACCCCCTACTCCCAGGGTGGATATCTCGGAAAGTCAGGCCGACAAAGAAAAAGTTAACACCATAGTTTTTTATCTACACTTTATGTACAAGATGCCTGCAAAATTTCCTTTTCGCTCGATGCACCCTTTCCGAAATAATCATGAAAAATCATTTCGGGCGGGGTGTTTCATCCAGAAGAGAAGAGGATGGATAGTTTCCATACTCATAGGCTTTGCGGCGCCGCTGGCGCGACTGCCCGTTAAAACTTTCGGGAACAATTTATTTAAAACTTGCCTTGACATAATAATATACATTTTTTTGTAAAAATGTTTTCCTCATTTACTTGGTTGCCCATATTACACAAAAAAGTAGAATTTACCGCCTTCCTCTCTGGAAATATATGCATATACGAAATAATTTATAATTATTGGCTTAAAGAACTAAATAACAATTAGCGTACAAGATTTTTTATTCAACTTTTTAATAGACATATTTGGCAACACAATGCAAAAGGTTTTATCCAAATCGGTGGGAAGTGCCCGTGTTGATAGCTTTTTGATTTTTAACGTCTAACGTGACTCCTCTATAAGAGACATCATCGACACTTTCGAGTATACCTGTGGGCTTATCATGAGCAGAAATCCTTGCATCCGTGTATAATTTTATACCTGTCCTCCCTGTTTACGAGCGGAACTTTCCATTGTATTTTGAATGTTGTTTATTGCATTTGGTTAAAGAGTATAGGAAAAAGTTCCCAGATAGAAAAAAAAACAACATTATGTCGCGACACAGTGATAGACAAATATAGATTAAGATTATATAAGAAAAAAGCGAACAAATTGAATTTGTGGAAACAAGGAAGGGTTTGTTAAATAATAAAGGTAGAATGTACATGTGAAAATTCATTACCATACAACCTTGATTATTAGTTGAATATAAATAATAATTTATTGTTTTAACAATTGAAAAATATTTTAAAATATGTCCCTTAACGATAATAAACTGCCAGTTCAACGAACTTTTGGGAAAAATGTTTCTTGCAACACATGCATGAAAATGGCCACATTCCGTTTCCATAAAGCGTACGGAAAATTCCAGATTCCTCTACTGTGAGAGTAGCGTGCGGGAATGTAACATTCCCGCACTGAATAATTTACGAGCGCTTGAGTTAGTTCGGGAATTAATATTCACACGGCATGTGGCGCTATCACGCGGCATAGCCGGACAACTCAACTGACCACATTTATTTTCATGAAGCTAATAAAAAGCTGTCAAACATCCGACCAGTCGATATAAATACTGAATCAGAAAAAGTTTCCGGGTACTCCGCCAAAAATCCGAGCTGCAGCTGAAGCAGCTGCCAGAAAACTGTTGCCTCCAAAATCATTGGAAAAATATAGCTCCGTTTATAATACGTTTATAACCTAGTGCCAAACAAGTGAAATGACAAATTCCATTGGTTTAAATAATTGAAAATTAATTAATCAATGTTAATAAATATTCCACTACACCAATATAAATAATTTTAGGTAAAAAAGGACGAGAATACAGTGCCCACAAGGCCGTTTTTATGGAGAATTTATATTTTTGGTTTTGAGGGTAGTTTGCAGGGACTCGTGGGGGTATGTTAGGGTGTCAAACCCATATGTCCGATACACAAAATTCTTTGCTGGATTATTCTCTACAAGCCTCTATACTTTCCCGTCAAATTTTTTTAAACCCTAAAAGATTATTTCAAAAACTGGAAAAAGTAATTTTCCCCATGTATTTTTGAGCATATGTACACACACACACACACACACACACACACACACACACACATATATATATATATATTCGGTTTCGATTCCTTTGGAATAGAACCGAAGGGCTTATGACAAAGCCACCGAACGCGTCCTCGGGTTGCGGATAGAGGGTCCCTGTACCAAGGGTTTCTGCTGAATATGGTTACAATAATTAATAAGCAGTCGCGGACAATTGTCCAGGGATGGTCCCGAAGGAATAACTCCCAAGCGAAGGCGTGAGAACCGTGCCGAAAGCTGAATGTCACCTGGGTGAGGTGTCTCTAACGGTGATTCTGGGAAATCGGCGACTCTCAGAGTATACAGCCTTATCCTTGCATGCGGGGCTCTACAAGGATGGACGAACCCTTTCCCTAGCTGCTCGTGGGAACAACAATGACAACACCAAACATTGTTGTAGGAAGTGCGGTTCAAAACAATCGAACACGCAGGGCTCCCGACAATGGGTCGGACAACAATGCCGACTACCCTACAGTTGGGGGAGCCAATCAAGACGGAGTTAATGCGATTGACCGGCGGAATCTTGTTACTTTCAAGTGGACGGATCAACTCAATGACAGCCTGCTGGAGTGCTACGATGCCAGTATGGTCCCTGAACGAGAAGGTTACATGGCACGACTGCATGCTCTGTGGTGCGAGAAACACCCAGAGCTCTCAGACTTTTCGCAACAACGTCTGCGAAACCATGCCGAGAACCTTAGGAAAAGGGGTTATATAAGCGGAGTGCCTACTCAATCGCATCCAGAACAAGCCGGCAACAGAGAAAGAGAAGCGACACTGAGACCAACCGCGAACAGGCATCCAATAGAGGAAGAACGATGCTTCAGGACCCGGAGAAACATCAACATTCAGGTTTCTCCCAAGCCCAAAGATCTGACTGAATTGGATGATGAACTTCGTGGAGATTTTTCCGAAGAATCCGACCTCTGGACTATCAGTTGTGGTGTGTACAATGCAGCGAGAACTTTGGCAGATGCAAGCCGTAAAACAAAACCAACGGTTGATCATAAGACCAAAAGAAGAATGCATCAACTCAGCACAAAGATAGGCTGGGCTAGACAGTACGCGTCCCGCATTCAGTGTGTGATTGACTACATAACATCTGGCAGGAATTTCACTGCCAAGGTTCGACGGTTCGCGCGCGAACTGCGGATCCGTCATCACACAATCAACAAATCAAAACTACTGACCATCAGACAGCATATTGTTGACAGAATACGAGTACTATCTAACGCTAGGAGAAGTCTAGAGCGGAGAGAGAGGTGGGTGAGAGAAAATCAACAATTTTCATCTGATCCATCTAAACTCTTCCAAGACCCTCCAATTACTGTCGACCATCTACCCAAACCAGAGGAGGTCGAAGCATTTTGGAGAGAAGTCTACGAGGTCCAGCATCCACTTCAAGAAGACTCAAAGAACATAAATAGCTTCAAGGAGCTGTGCAATGCCCTCATAACACCTGAGGAAGAATGCCCACCCATCACTACCGAGGAGGTGAAAAACGTATTAAGAGGCATGAAGAACTTTCCCGCTCCGGGACCAGATGGTATCAAGACCTTCAGGTGGAAGAAGTTTCCTTCAACCCACCAGCATCTGGCCCGAATTTTCACCTCATATTTAAAGTCGGAAGAGCCTATTCCGGAGTGGTTGGTGGAAGGGCGCACAGTGCTCCTGCCTAAGACGGGCAACTTAGCTGACCCTAAGAATTATAGGCCAATCACTTGTCTGAACACACTGTATAAGATCTTCACAGCCATCCTAAATGATAGGATTCTTCGGACAATTGAACCTGTGTGGCGAGAGATGTATGAACAACGTGGCTCGAAGAAAGGCGTAGCAGGATGTCGGGAGAACCTGCTCATCGATAGATGTGTCTGTAAAGATGCAGCATCCTATCAACGATCTCTATCGATGGCCTGGATAGATTACCGAAAAGCTTTTGATTCAACCTCCCATAGACTTATCATCTGTCTGTTGGAAAGCTTGAAGGTTCATCCACACATTGTGAGATGCATAGAGAGATTAATGCCGCTTTGGAAAACCAGATTTACCATCTTATCTGGAAAATATCGTGTGATCACTAACAGTATCACCTTTCAGAGAGGTGTATTCCAGGGCGACACCATGAGCCCTCTCCTCTTTTGCCTCACATTATTGCCACTATCTCTCGCACTTCGCCATTCCGAAGGGTACCTCTGTGGCAAACCTGGAAATCGAAAGCATAAGGTAACTTATGCATTTTACATGGATGATCTTAAGTTCTATGCTAGAAATCAAGAGAAACTACATTTAGCTCTAAAAATTGTCACAGAGTACACTCAAGAGATTGGAATGGAGTTCGGGTTAGAGAAATGCGCCAAGGTTAATTTGAAGAAAGGAAAACTTAACGGCATCCCCGAAGATCCTGAACTCGTTGACAGAAGCGCTATACGACACCTTTGCGCTGGAGAGACCTATACATATCTGAGCGTGCCAAAAAGCCGCATTCAGGACGTAACATCTATAAAGGATACTCTTCGATGCAGATATAAACGTCTCCTCTGACAGATATGGTCTTCCGAACTGTCGGCGAGGAACAAAGTATCTGCAACGAACATGCTTGCCGTCCCAGTAGTACTCTATTCATTTGGAGTAGTTCCATGGACGAAGGACGAGCTCAGATCCCTCGATATCGGGTCCCGAAAGGTTATGCACATGAACAAAAGCATGCACCTTAAGTCTTCTGTTCCACGACTTTACATCTCACGCCGTCAAGGTGGTCGTGGAATACTGAATCTTGAATGTCTTCACAACAGGATTATTCTGGGTACAGCACATATTGTCGCAAATGGACAAGATCCTCTTCTTAAAATGGTCAGAAAACACGAAGAAGTAGGCAAAGGGGCGTTTCTTTACAAAGCAGCGGAAGAGGCTGCTGAAACACTCGGCCTTGACTTCAATATCAGGAGTGAGCGAAATGCATCAAATCTTATCCATCTTAAATACTCACTCCTGAAGGCCCGGATTAAGAAAGCACAGGAGAAAAACTTCCGGGAAGAGCTCCTCGACAACACTGAGCGAAGAATTCCCCAGTGGTTCGGGTTTACACCCCAATAGTTGGGGTGGTGTCTCTTTTTTTCTGTTTCACACGAAGGATTGGTGAGCTCGCACCAACGAATCGTGCAAGCACCCCAACCATTGGGGTGCTCACCCGAAGTAGCAGCGGCCGAACTGGTGGGGTGCGCGCCCCAATGGTTGGGGAGCTTGCACCTATGATTCGGGAGATTCGAGTCGTCCACCGTGTTGGATGTTGCGCGTTCGACGTTTGCGCATGTTCGCTAATGGCCGCAGCTGATAAACATATCAGGCTTTTCCCGAATATCACTGTTTCTAGTTTATGTCAATTTTATTATTCATGTGCGAGATGTCAGTGGAATACAGTGTAAACTAGTTATATGGTTTTTCTTTGGATAATCGTTAACGAAGGTTCATTAACGAAGAATTATTTCTGCATATATACAGAAATAATTCTGGAGAAAAAATAAGGTTTTATATTTCTCTTACCTTTGTTAATGATTATCCAAAGAAAAACCAGATAACTAGTTTACACTGTATTCCACTGACATCTCGCACATGAATAATAAAATTGACATAAACTAGAAACAGTGATATTCGGGAAAAGCCTGATATGTTTATCAGCTGCGGCCATTAGCGAACATGCGCAAACGTCGAACGCGCAACATCCAACACGGTGGACGACTCGAATCTCCCGAATCATAGGTGCAAGCTCCCCAACCATTGGGGCGCGCACCCCACCAGTTCGGCCGCTGCTACTTCGGGTGAGCACCCCAATGGTTGGGGTGCTTGCACGATTCGTTGGTGCGAGCTCACCAATCCTTCGTGTGAAACAGAAAAAAAGAGACACCACCCCAACTATTGGGGTGTAAACCCGAACCACTGGGGAATTCTTCGCTCAGTGTTGTCGAGGAGCTCTTCCCGGAAGTTTTTCTCCTGTGCTTTCTTAATCCGGGCCTTCAGGAGTGAGTATTTAAGATGGATAAGATTTGATGCATTTCGCTCACTCCTGATATTGAAGTCAAGGCCGAGTGTTTCAGCAGCCTCTTCCGCTGCTTTGTAAAGAAACGCCCCTTTGCCTACTTCTTCGTGTTTTCTGACCATTTTAAGAAGAGGATCTTGTCCATTTGCGACAATATGTGCTGTACCCAGAATAATCCTGTTGTGAAGACATTCAAGATTCAGTATTCCACGACCACCTTGACGGCGTGAGATGTAAAGTCGTGGAACAGAAGACTTAAGGTGCATGCTTTTGTTCATGTGCATAACCTTTCGGGACCCGATATCGAGGGATCTGAGCTCGTCCTTCGTCCATGGAACTACTCCAAATGAATAGAGTACTACTGGGACGGCAAGCATGTTCGTTGCAGATACTTTGTTCCTCGCCGACAGTTCGGAAGACCATATCTGTCAGAGGAGACGTTTATATCTGCATCGAAGAGTATCCTTTATAGATGTTACGTCCTGAATGCGGCTTTTTGGCACGCTCAGATATGTATAGGTCTCTCCAGCGCAAAGGTGTCGTATAGCGCTTCTGTCAACGAGTTCAGGATCTTCGGGGATGCCGTTAAGTTTTCCTTTCTTCAAATTAACCTTGGCGCATTTCTCTAACCCGAACTCCATTCCAATCTCTTGAGTGTACTCTGTGACAATTTTTAGAGCTAAATGTAGTTTCTCTTGATTTCTAGCATAGAACTTAAGATCATCCATGTAAAATGCATAAGTTACCTTATGCTTTCGATTTCCAGGTTTGCCACAGAGGTACCCTTCGGAATGGCGAAGTGCGAGAGATAGTGGCAATAATGTGAGGCAAAAGAGGAGAGGGCTCATGGTGTCGCCCTGGAATACACCTCTCTGAAAGGTGATACTGTTAGTGATCACACGATATTTTCCAGATAAGATGGTAAATCTGGTTTTCCAAAGCGGCATTAATCTCTCTATGCATCTCACAATGTGTGGATGAACCTTCAAGCTTTCCAACAGACAGATGATAAGTCTATGGGAGGTTGAATCAAAAGCTTTTCGGTAATCTATCCAGGCCATCGATAGAGATCGTTGATAGGATGCTGCATCTTTACAGACACATCTATCGATGAGCAGGTTCTCCCGACATCCTGCTACGCCTTTCTTCGAGCCACGTTATTCATACATCTCTCGCCACACAGGTTCAATTGTCCGAAGAATCCTATCATTTAGGATAGCTGTGAAGATCTTATACAGTGTGTTCAGACAAGTTATTGGCCTGTAATTCTTAGGGTCAGCTAAGTTGCCCGCCTTAGGCAGGAGCACTGTGCGCCATTCCACCAACCACTCCGGAATAGGCTTTTCCGACTTTAGATATGAGGTGAAAATTCGGGCCAGATGCTGGTGGGTTGAAGGAAACTTCTTCCACCAGAAGGTCTTGATACCATCTGGTCCCGGAGCGGGAAAGTTCTTCATGCCTCTTAATACGTTTTTCACCTCCTCGGTAGTGATAGGTGGGCATTCTTCCTCAGGTGTTATGAGGGCATTGCACAGCTCCTTGAAGCTATTTATGTTCTTTGAGTCTTCTTGAAGTGGATGCTGGACCTCGTAGACTTCTCTCCAAAATGCTTCGACCTCCTCTGGTTTGGGCAGATGGTCGACAGTAATTGGAGGGTCTTGGAAGAGTTTAGATGGATCAGATGAAAATTGTTGATTTTCTCTGACCCACCTCTCTCTCCGCTCTAGACTTCTCCTAGCGTTAGATAGTATTCGTGTTCTGTCAACAATATGCTGTCTGATGGTCATTAGCTTTGATTTGTTGATTGTGTGATGACGGATCCACAGTTCGCGCGCGAACCGTCGAACCTTGGCAGTGAAATTCCTGCCAGATGATATGTAGTCAACCACACACTGAATGCGGGACGCATACTGTCTAGCCCAGCCTATCTTTGTGCTGAGTTGATGCATTCTTTTGTTGGTGTTATGATCAACCACAACTGATAGTCCAGATGTCGGATTCTTCGGAAAAATCTCCACGAACTTCATCATCCAATTCAGTCAGATCTTTGGGCTTGGGAGAAACCTGAATGTTGATGTTTTTCCGGGTCCTGAAGCATCGTTCTTCCTCTATTGGATGCCTGTTCGCGGTTGGTCTCAGTGTCGCCTCTCTTTCTCTGTTGCCGGCTTGTTCTGGATGCGGTTGAGTAGGCACTGCGCTTATATAACCTCTTTACCGGAGGTTCTCGGCATGGCTTCGCAGACGTTGTTGCGAAAAGTCTGAGAGCTCTGGGTGTTTCTCGAACCACAGAGCATGCAGTCGTGCCATGTAACCTTCTCGTTCAGGGACCATACTGGCATCGTAGCACTCCAGCAGGCCGTCATTGAGTTGATCCGTCCACTTAAAAGTAACAAGATTCCGCCGGTCAATCGCATTGACTCCATCTTGATTGGCTCCCCCAACTGTAGGGTAGTCGGCATTGTTGTCCGACCCATTGTCGGGAGCCCTGCGCGTTCGATTGTTTTGAACCGCACTTACTACAACTATGTTTGGTGTTGTCATCGTTGTTCCCACGAGCAGCTAGGGAAAGGGTTCGTCCATCCTTGTAGAGCCCCGCGTGTAAGGATAAGGCTGTATACTATGAGAGTCGCCGATTTCCCAGAATCACCGTTAGAGACACCTCACCCAGGTGACATTCAGCTTTCGGCACGGTTCTCACGCCTTCGCTTGGGGGTTATTCCTTCGGGACCATCCCTGGACAATTGTTCGCGACTGCTTATTAATTATTGTAACCATATTCAGCAGAAACCCTTGGTACAGGGACCCTCTATCCGCAACCCGAGGACGCGTTCGGTGGCTTTGTCATAAGCCCTTCGGTTCTATTCCAAAGGAATCGAAAAAGAAACCGAATATATATATATATATATATATATATATATATATATACATATTTTTTTATATAGAGATAAAGTAAATGGTTGCGTACCCAGACGCGGACCGAGGAAAAAATGGTTAGAATGTGTGAATGAGAGCCTCCTTCGAAGAGATATAAAAAGCCACAGAAACACAAGAGCTTGCATGAGAAAATGCATGGACGTAAAGGAAGCTGAAGAGGTATGCCAGGAGAGAAAAGTGTGGCGGTAAATAGTTTATGAGAAGTGCATGATGAAGAGTGTCAGTGGAGTGAGAGACGTCTGAAACGAAAGACCTTCGATACTATTGGGCCCGCGCGGAGAGATTTACATGATGACTTTGTGCAGCTCTTCACTTCGGATGATTTCTAGAGAGATTGTTCAGCGATCTGGGTCGGAGCAGTGTTGTGGAACGAACGTATTTTTTAAATAATTTTAAATAATGAAATAAATACCGCCTCGTACACTTCCCTCTCTCACACTTCTCATATGAATTCCTTGATCCCCTACAGTATAAGGAGGCTCAAACCGAGAGCTTCGGCTCCTTCAGTCAGCCACGTTGCATTGGGCTAACTACCCAATGCAACGAATTATGCAGTTGCGTCACCAGTAACTTTTGAAGGAGCAAATTTATGAAAAAATCATGACAGACCTTTTTTGTGCCGCGTCGAATTCCCTATAAGAATATGTTATGATCTTAGCAATTCATTAAGCCTTTCAAGAGTTACAAAACTCCAAATTGAAAAAAAATGTCACATGCTATTTAAATGGGAAATAGAAATTCGCGATGAGCGACCTCTAAATATTAACATTAAGAGCTCTACTTTTCACAGGCTTCTATTTACAACTTTCCGGAAGTTTTTATGTGGGGCTTTCGACAGCAAAAAAAAGGCGATTTTTTTGAACCAGCCTAATATACACATATATTTTATATATAGACATACATATATACTTATTACATAAGTTGCATATATATATGTATATATATATTTGGCTGATTCAAATCGAAGGCTCAAACCGACGATGGATCAAAAGA
>CAKNXH010052356.1:0-13549 GCA_932178445.1 Andricus quercusramuli
AATTCAGTAAAATTCATACGAAATAAAGATATATGAAAAATTTTCCAAATAAAAAGAAAAAATTGAATTCAAATAAATGAGATTGAATAAAATTAGTCAATAAGAATCTGATAAAATCCATAAGAATTCAAGGTGAGTTTAATAGTTTCCAGGGTAAATTAAAAAAAATTAAATGCATTGAATTCAGTGTATTTCAAGGGAATTTCCAAGAATTCAGATTGAAATCAAAAGAATTAAAAGAAATTTATAAAAAAAGTTAGAAATTCTTGGATTCTATATTTTAATTTACTGAAAGTAGTGACTAAACGATCTTTTTATTTTTAAAAAGTGAATAAGAAGTAATTTGAGAAAAAAGGGGACAAAAACTGACTGGAAGAACTCAAAATTCTGGAAAGACAAGAAAGAAAGAATCTTTTTTCATTTCCTACATCTTCTCCTGCATCAAAAGATATATTACTTCTTTTAAAAAGTCACTAGAATTCTTTTTTTTTTTATTTATTGAGTTCATTAAATTCTTTCATATACTTTTCTTCCTTTTCATTATTTCTAAGAGCACAGAAAATTTCCAAGGAAGATAGGTAAAAGATAAAGGTCCCGAAAAATATAAAAAAAATAAAGAGAAATTTGAACAAAGCAAATAAAAAATAAATATAGAAAAAAGGGAACAAAATGAAAAAATATAATGAAATTAAGAAACGCGCGAATAAAAAAGGAATGTTGTTAAAAAAAATGGTGAATAGACGAGAAAATTTAATCGTTTTAAGGATGATCCTGATGAATTTATGTTCCTTTTCTTTCCCTTCTCTCATTTCCAAAAATTTCCTTATTTTTTTGGGCGTTGGCCAATTTGGTCCCAGCTACCTGCGCACTATTCGCAATATTCGATATCTGTGAATTGTAACGATTCCAACGATATGTTATTTGACTTATAAAGTTTGAAATTAAAAAATAAATGTTCAAGTTTATGTGAAATTATATAGAAAATTTATCAATTTGGAAACTCTTAACAAACATCATAAATTTTGTTTACTGCTTAAACAATCAAGATTGCTTAAAATTATCCTTTTAATAGTTTGCCTTAAAAAGTGTGTTTATGTTTTATACAAAAAATGAATGGAACAAATATAAATTATTCATAATATTTCCCACTATGCATAACTTTTCCGCCTGGGATACGATGATGAATATTATGCAATTTGTTTATGAAAATTAATTAAAATTACTGTTTCAACACATAAACCGAATAAAAAGGATTTTCATAAATATATTTTCAGTTACAAGTGCAGTGTGAACGTGAAAAAATTATGTAAATTTTAGTTGGCATAAGTTCGTATTATTCATATAAGCAATTAAGACTGAACTGAAAGTTTCCCATAAAATTTCACATAAGCTTGAACATTTATTCTTCATTTTTCATTCATTTTTCATTCTTTCTACCATTTTTTTAAAATCTGGAAAAATCAAAAAAATTGCTTCAAAACCTTCCAGATTATATTTTGAAATTATAAAAAAAAATTTCAAATTCATTTTTAATTTTCCTAGGAATTTTAATAACTTTTTTTTTATTCGTCTGACACTTTTCAAAATGCTTAGAAAGCTTTCAAATGTGTATTTTGAAATCTTTTCACATTTTTAATTATTTTGGAATCTTTTCAAAACTTCTAGATACATTTTAACCTTACTTGATTCTTTTCCAAATTATTAATTATTCAATTAGTATTTATTATTCAAAAATTTCTTTTATCTTCTTAAATATTCTCTTAAAATTAATTTAAAAAAATAAAAGATCATTGTAAATTATTCCAGCGAAGTTAAGAAATTTTTCTATTTTCTCAAAACCTTTAAAGAACCTTTAAAGCTTCAAAATTTTATTTCGAAATCTTCGAAAATCTACATTTATTTTTTTATTTTTCGGAATCTTTTCCAGTTTTAAATCAAGTTAAGATCTTCTCAAAACTTCTAAATATATCTTAAACTTACTCGAATTCTTTCCAAATTAATAATTCACTAAACATTTTTTCAGTTTTTAATGCAAATCATTTTTTTTTTTTTTTTTAAATTAATTATTTTTGACCATAAATTCAACTATCCATGTTTGGTTAAAAATGCATTTCTTTGGTTGAAAATTCCTTAATTTTAAATAGCTTTGTAATAATTCATGTATTTTTTTACAAATTAATCTTTTGCGAGTAGAAAATTAATATTTTCGGTTGAGAATTCAACTGTTTGGTTAAAATTGGTTTGTTTGTTAAAAATACATTTTTGTGCGGTTTAAGACTCTTTATTATAGTGAAAACTTATATCTTTGGTTGAAATTTTTACCGTTCTGTTGAAAATTTGTTTTTATTTAGTTAAAAATAAATTTTTTAACTGCAAATGTAACTATTCAATTTTTGCTCGATAATTGATCTTTTTCAGTTGAAAATTCATACTTTTGTATTGAAAATTAAATTTTTTTGTTCAAAATTCATATATTTGGTTTGAAAACTAAACTGTTTTGCCAGAAATTCGTCTTTTTGGATCGAAAATTTAACATTTTGGCTGAGATTTTTTTTCTTTATTGACTGCAAAATCTTTCTTGGTTAAAAATTCAACACCTTTTCGAAAATTCCTTTTTCTTTGGTTTGAAAATTAGATTTGGAAAATTTTGAAATGAAGAATAATTATTTTGAAAATCGGCCGAATTCAGTTAAAAATTTTTTTTTGACATTCAGGCAAATACAATTTAGTGTTTTGGTAATGTTCAAAATTTCTAAAGTTAGATTTTAAAGACGAGACTTTTGAGATTGGCTCCACAAAAATCCTTTATATTCTGCTTTTATGTGTAAAAATAGTATTTTTAATTAACTTCCATAAACAAATTGGTTGAGCAGTAAAAAAATTAGAGAGAGATCAAAATTATTTAAGGATAATTTTGAGAAATGCCACTGTTTGATAAATAAACTAAATGTATGATGTTCGTTAATAAGTTTTTAAATGTGGCTAAATTTCAGCCAACCAATAAATGAAAGCTACTGAAGTGGATTTGATAAAAATACTGAAAAATTTGTTCATAAAATTTCACATAAACTTGAACAATTCTTCTCTAATTTTCAATTTTACAATTCAAATAACATATCGCTGGAATCGTTATAATAAACAGATTTCGAATATAATATTTATCAATTACCAAGTGCTAATTTGAAAAAATGTTATATTCAGCATTTTAGTCCTCATTAGGTACAAAGGACTCCCGCTGACCAGGCTCGGCGGCAGCAGTTCGGCTGAGTGAGGAGAAGCCGCGTAGTGGGGGAACCGTGCGCAGGTAGCTGGGGCGGAATTGTTATCTGCCCATTTTTTTACCCTCCCAGAATTTTATTTCGGCCTACATTTTTTTTAACTCCTTATTTAATTATATTTAACTGACCTGGAAGTCATGTGCAGTGCAAAATATCATAATATGGAAGTAGGCATTACGACGAAAAATATATCCACATGGCAAAACTGGCGAGCTTGTCTCTTCTGTTTGCCAATGGTTTTTAGCTTTCGCATTTCTCACGACATAGCCTCGATCTAATCGTGGATTAAAATGCAATGCTATATTTCCCTGAGTTCTACACGTTAGATTCAACGCAAATCTGCAACAGAAAAAGGAAAAACTTACAATCATAAAAGTTTCGGAAAATATTTCATTAGGAAAAGAAAATTTCCAATAAAATTAATTTGCAAGATCTACGTAAAACATTTAAAGCCACTAGATAAATAGTGGCAAGTACCATTTCTTTCGCGAAAAGGTAGTCTCATGGTGTTAAATTAAACTTTTAAGTAATTTAAACAATCTGAAAAAATTGTGGAATACGTTTAGAATAATTTCAAAGTCAAATATTACATTCAAATTTTCTGAGGGATGTTTTTTTCTATTTTAAGGGTTGAAAAAAAAGTAGATTGTAGAAAAAAATTTAATTATAAGTAGAATAAGTATAAAAAAAATATCCAAATATAAACAAATAGTAAAAAAGATATAAAAATAAAATATAAATCAATTTCTGTTTCAATTAGAATATTAACATTTGGAAATTAGAGTAATGTGTGATTTTTTAAAACAAAACATTGCATAAGGAATCCGAATCTTTAAAGTAACAAATTTACTAACTTTTTTTTAAAATTCTCAATCTCCATGAAAGTTGTGAGTTTGATTGGGACGACGAATAATAAAATTCCGAATAATAAAATTTCCGGATAATAAAATTCCCGAATTATAAAATTCCTGAACAGTTTATAATATTACCGAATTTGAAAATTCCAGAAAAAAATTCTGAATTGTAAAATATCCGACTAGAAAATTCCCGAATTTAAACAATCAAACATTTTTTTTTGTAAATATCATTTATTTATTAAAAATATAATAATCAAATAATTTTATTTGAAAAATTACTTGTAATGTTCAAAGATCCTAAAATGAATATTTGAATTGAAAATAACAATAATTGAAAAAAATATATTTCTGGATGAAAATATATAAATATTAATTTTCAACCAAACAGTTGCATTTTTCACTAAAAAGGATGAATTTTCAAACAATAAGATTAATTTTCTATCAGAAAAGTCGAACTTTCTACAAAATATGTGAATTTTCAACTAGAAAAGATCGAATTTCAATTAAAAATATCAATTTTCAACGAAAAACGGAATAGTTACATATTCCCTTGAAAAATTAATTCTTAACGAATAGTACAATTCTCAGTTCGAGAAATAACTTTTTAATGAAAAAATTAAATCGATTTTTAAAAATTAATTGAATTTTCAACCAGAGATGAATCTTCAACAAAAAAGGAATTTTTAACAGAGTATTTCAACTTTTAAACAAGTAGTTGAATTTTTGACCAAAAAAAGATGAATCTTTAACAGAATTTTAGCATTCAACATTTTAACATTTTCAACAAAATTATTAAATTTTGAACCAAATAGTCGAATTTGAAACCAAACGAAATATATTCCCTACCAAAAATATAATAGTAAACTTTCCAATATTTCAACCAAAAAGGATTAACTTTTAACAAAAAAATAGTTGTATTTTTTTATTGGATTCTCATTTGAGTAAAAAATGAGAAAAAGGTAAGTTTCTTAAAAATTAATTGCACTTTCAATAAAAAAAGATGAATTCTTAACGAAAAATGTAATAGTTGATAATTAAACTAACAAATATTTTTTTATTTTAAATCGAAAAGATTTGAATTCATCCAAAAAGCCCGATTAAAAAAATAGTCGAATCCATATCCAAAAAAATTTTTATTTTAAACCAAGCATTTGCAATTTTAATAAAAAAAGATAAAATTTGTATTAAAAGATCTGAATTTTCGAAACAACAAGACGAATTTACATCAAAATTGTTAATTTTGCAATCAAAAAAGATTTTTTAGTACAGAAAATTCAAAAGGATTTTTGAAGATTTCAGATATGTCGAAAAAGTAACTAGAAAATTTCTAAGACTTTCTTTTTATTTTACAGGATTTTACCAAATTTTAGAAAAACTTTGAATAATTTAAAAGATATTCAAGTTTTATTGACATTTGGAAAAAATTTAAGAATATTTTATAAATGTTCGGAAATCCTTGAAAGTTTGAAAATGTTTGTAATCTCTTCAAAATTTTGAAACTCCCTAAATATCTTTTTAATTTACCTGAATTATTCCAAAAATTATTTCAAAAAATTCCGCATACATTTTTGAAAATTTTTGAAATCTTTTGTAATGTTTTATAATCTTTTTAAATTTACTCTAAAAATTAATTTGGAAAAATATATAATCACTTTAAAAAATTCAAAATTTTATTCTTCAAAAATCTACATTTTGTTTTAAGTTTTTTGAAATTTCGTATCATTTTTGAAAATTTGAAAAACTTTTTGATATCTTTTTAAATTATTCGAACTTTTCTTAAAGTTTTGAAAAGTTTATGCAAAATTAAAAAAATTGCCTACAAATCTTGTACAAAGATTCTTTTTTGATAATTTTAAAAATCTTTTGAAATCTTTTGAGTCATTCTTTTAGAATAAATGCTGTAAAATAGAAAATCATTTTGAATTTTCGGAGAGACCTGAAGAAGTTTTTTTATTCTCTTGAAACCTTTCAAAATTTCAAGCCTTCTAATTTTTTTTTTTTTTTTAAATCTTCAAAAATCGACATTTTGTTTTTAATAAAATTATTTTTGTATGATTTCGAAATTTCTAAATATCTCTCAAACTTATTTGAAATTTTCTAAATTTTGTAATCTTGCAAAATTGAAAAAGTTTGTTCAGGAATCTTCGACATTCTTTTCAAAAATTTTAGGAAATCATTTTATACCTTCTCTAATATTTTCTTTACATTAATATTTCGAAAAAAAAGTTAAATTAAAATTTATCCTGGAATCTGAAGAAAAAAGTCATTATCTTAGCACCTTCAAAATCTTTAAAAATGTTATCTTCATATAGAATTACATATTTGGAAACGAATTCAAAACACCACTAATTCGCAATAAGATTACGTTGTGTATTCTCTTCCGGCATATTTTTCAGGATTTAAATTTTCTCTTCCGGCATATTTTGTCGGATTAAAATTTTTTTTCCGGAATATTTTTATCTTCAGGAGAGAGGATTAGTTCTAATCTCATTTCATACACGCAAATGACAGGACTAAATCCAGGACAGCAAAAAGGAATTTTGATTAAATTATTCAATAAATTTTTAATTTATTAGGCTATAATTAAAGGGTATCACATTTAATTTCCATGTCTCATTGCAATTTTTTTCGTATGCAAATTCAAATATGGCAACGATTCAAAATTCAGATATGAGAAAATAAATTAAAACAACTATATACCTGGATGCATTATTGGGGATGAAACCAGTTACGATGATTGTGGATGTTGGTACTATATTGTTTAATTTCAGAGGTGCCGTCGCATCCTGTAACAGAAAGTAATTTTGAAATATGGATAAACTGTTCAAATAAACAAAAAGAAATAAAATTTATATATAATTCCTAGTCCTCAAAATTAATTACACTTCAAACGTGATTTTCACTTTTATTTTAATTATCCTAAGTTTTTTGCAATATTAATTATCAAGGATCGGATAAGTGCAGCTCGGCTCTCTCAGCATGTGAGAGCCGAGCTGCGTTCGTCAGCTAACTTCACAGTGGCTCTAATCTGCTATCTGGTAATTAAATACCTACTATAATTTGTATTATTATTTGATACAATATTTATTACAAATAATTAAGATTTCCCTAAATTTAAAATTAATCCAACAATATGTAATAAATATAAGGATAAATCATTTTTAGTCTGGGGGCTTCTATCAAAATATAATGATTAAAATGCATATTAAAATTATGTTTCGATACCACTATCCAAATTCTGGTAGAAATTATCATTAACATAATTATACCTGTAATAATTTAATTATTGTATTAATATTAATTATAATACCATCAATTATATAGTAGTTAGACAAATTCTAAGATAAAATTCTTTTTACAAAAGACGATACGTCAAACGATTTTTTTATTGAATTATGCGATTAGACTCACGGAAATTATATTTTCTTCGATAATTTAATTCCGTTAACGAACAAATTGCACAATTTCAAATACGTATTGTTTGGCTTTTCACATAATCCTTCTCTTAATTTGTTAATTATTCAATTAATTTTAACCAAACTTATCCCCATTTTGCACTTGTCATAAGAAAAACTGTTTTTTAATCGATTCTGAATATTCCAAATTCGATATCGATTTATTTTCAACTGATTATTAATTTACAACTTTAGAAAACGCACTTTCTAAAATCAAAAACGGATCTATCACCAAAAAAAATTCGATTAACGTTACTAAAGAAAGAAGTTAAATTAATATTAGAAATGTTCTCTATTACTACAATTTTGCTAAAATAATAATTTTAAAGACAAAAAAGGATTCAGGAAAATTAAAATAATATGCAAAAATAAAAGCAAGTAAAAATTGCGGGCAATTTTCTGAAAACGCAAACAGAGTATACATCGTGGCAAAAGGACCTTAACAGAAATATTATTAAGAACCTTTTTCCTCTGGAAGGAATATTTTTTGTTAATTTTGATTAAAAATCAAATTTTAAACTCAGTAAAAACAATATAAAAGAGTTTATTAGTCTGATTTTTGATTACTCATATAATTATTAAGTCATATTTATATTTATTCTCATTTTTTGTTCATTTTTTTCATTTCAAAAATATTTTCAATTCGAAAGAAAAAATATCAGGGTGTCTACCCGACGGATGATCTTTAATTCCCGGTCATTATTCGGGTTTCTCCAATTTCCAAAGATTTCTGATTTGGAACAGAAAATTGTGTAAAGAATTATAATTTTGTACTTGGACACAAATTTTTGTTTAAATTCCGTTCTTCTAAATCAGAATTAAAATTATGTTACAAAATTCCCATTCCATATACAAATTTTTATTCGCAAAAAAAGGAAGAATTTTTTAATTCAAGCAAATTTTGAGGGGTTATTCACAAAATACGTCATACATTGAGAGGTGGGGGTGATGTCCTGACCAGTTTCACTCTCCATGTAAAGAACAAGGGGAAAACCAGAAATTCTAATTTTTATTGAAACTGATGATTTTATTTTTTATCGCAATCCGCAGCCTATTCTATTCTCATTTATAGTTAGTGTCTCTTTCGGATTGTGAACAAGGGAAAAAGCATAAATTTTAATTTCTATTGAAACCGACGATTTTATTTTTTTATCGCAATCCGCAGCAAAGCCTGTTCTTATTTGTAGTAAGTGTTACTTTGAGATTGTGAACTGATCATTTTTTCCAACCAAACTTTTTCGGGCTTAAATTAGCAAAACTTCATCGCAAAAGTGGTCTTTTGTCATATATTTAAGTAGTGATTTCGATTTTACCGCATGTTCTTTAGCCTTGCACCGATATTTCTTGAATAATTTACTCTGAATTGGCTAACTTTTTTAGATCAAATATTTTTTACCCGCATTCAGAATCTTAATATTTTGGAAGCAAATTTTAATTTCTATTGAAACTGATGATTTTATAATTTATATCGCAATCCGCAGCCGAGCATGTTCCAATTTGTGGTGAGTGTCACTTATAGATGGTCAACTGACACAACAATTTCTTCCAAACTTAGAATTATAACTTTTTTCGAAAATTCTCCGTTCCAAGCCAGAATTGTATTTTTTTGGAAATTCCCCTATTCCAAGTGAGAATTACAGGCACGAGTCTACAATGGTGGCGAAACGGCGATCGCCCCCCACCCAGGATTTACTGACTTACCATCACTTTTTTCTTTTTCACTGAGAAATAAAGAAAAGCTATAAAATCGCAAAATAATAAAAAAATTGTTAATTAATATTTTTTAGATTGCAAAATATATAAAATATTAAATGTGTAAAATGGAGAATTATTATTTTTCACAAATTCCCTGTTTTAACTCATCATTGTTAGAGTAATGAAATATATGAAACCATTTTTAATTTATTGCATATTAGTGCATTCAAGAGTAAAATCCCGGTAATTGAATCACATTCCTGGTTTTCTCGGTATGTAGATGTTTTTTCTTAAAATAATATAGTAAAATTTTTTATTCAGAAAAAAAATATAAATTATTGTCCGACCTTTCTAATATATTTTTAATTGTTTTTAAAAACTTTGTAGATAAAAAAAAATGAATGTCACATTCCCAGTTTTTCCGATATGTAAATTTTATTTTCTTAAAAAAATATAGTAAATTTGTTTATTTAGAAAAATAAAATGAATTGTCCGATCATTCTAATATATTTTTGTTTTTAAAAACTTTGTATATAAAAAAAAAACAAATAAGGACCGTACTTGAATTACGTAACATCTCAAGGGGGGGGGGGGGGGCCGAGACATTTTGTTAGGATTTTTTTACGGTAGGGGAAAATTATCTTTTTAGTTATAAATTTCATTGTTTGGTTGAAAATTTGACAATTTTCTTAAGAAGACATTTTTTTGCAAATATAACTGTTTTGTGAAAAAATCGTCTTTTTGGGTTAAAACTTCAACTCTTTCCGTATAATATTAACCTTTAGTTTAAAATTCATATTTTGTTGCTGATAAGTCAACTGAAATCTTTTTTGGATAAAATATATTTTTTCGGAAAATTTGTCTTTTTAATTTAAAAGTTCATTTTTGTTTATTGAAATATTGCATCTTTCTTGGACAAAGATGCAACTAATTTTTTGAAAATTCAACTATTTCCTAGAAAATTCAATTTTTGTTTAAAATTTGTATTTTTCTGTAGGAAAGTCTATTGAAATCCTTTTGGATGAAAATGCAACTCTTTTTTTGGAAACTTGTCTTTTTGATTTAAAAAATCACCTGTTTTAGTAGAATTTTCATTTTTCTTGAACAATGCAACTGTTGGGTTGAAAATTTAATAATCTTGTTGAAAAGTCATACTTTTTGGTTGAAAATTCTGCTTTCTTGAAAATTTAACTATTTCGTAGAAAATTTACTTTTTGTTCAAATTTAATATTTTTTTGTTGAAAATAGAACTGAAATCTTTTCTTGATGAAAATTCAACTATTTTTTTGAAAATTCTTTTTTTTTTATTTGAAAATTCATCTGCTTTAAGAGAAATTTCATCTTTTTTGGATAAAACTGCAATTTTTTGGTTAAAAATAAAACTATTTTGTTAAAGAGTCATACTTTTGGCTGGAAATTCTACTGTTTTGTTGAAAATTGAACTATTTCGTAGAAAATTCACTTTTTGCTTAAAATTCATATTTTGGTGTACAAAAATGAACTAAAAACTTTTCTGGATGAAATTTCAACTTTAAAAAAAATGTGTCCTTTTTTTATTGAAACTTTATCTGTTTTAGTACAAATTTCATCTTTCTTGAATAAAAATTCAACTATTTGGTAGAGAATTCAACTATTTCGTTAAAAATTAATCTCTTTTGGTTAAAAAAATTCGTCTTTTTGGATGAAAAATGTAATTTTGTTCGTAGAAACATATTTTTCATTAAAAACTTCATATTTTGATCTTGAAAAGTCAATTGTAATCTTTTCTGGATGAAAATTCACCTATTTTTTAAAAATCTGTTTTCTTTTTAAATAAAAATTCATCTGCTTTAAGAGAAATTTCATCTTTTTTGGACAAAAATGCAACTGTTGGATAGAGAATTCAACAATTTTGTTAAAAAGTCATCCTTTTTGGGCAAAAAATGCATCTTTTTGGATTGAAAAGTCAAAGTTTTTCGTAGAAACTTATTTCTTGGTCAAAAATTCATATCCTGATCGTGAAAAGTCAACTGAAATCTTTTTTAACAGAAAATTCAACTTTTTTTCATTTATCTTTTTGATTTATAAATTCACGTCTTTGGTAGAAATTTCTTTTTTTTTAAATGAAAATGCAACTTTTTGGTTAAAAATTATTCTACTTTGCTTGAGTATTCAACTATTTTATTTGAAAAATTTGGTTGAATCACTTTGTTAAGAAATCATTTTTTTTAAAAGAGTTATATTTTTAGTTGAAAATTCATCTCTTTGGTTAAAAATTTAACTATTTTTTTGAAAATTAATCTTTTTAAATTAAAAATTCAACTGATTGGGTAAGAGTTAAACTACATTATTAAAAAAAAAATTTTATTGAAGTCTTTGGTTAAAAATTTAACTGTTTAGTGGAAAAGTTTTTTTTTAATTACTTTTTCAACTGAAAATGTAACTTCTCCATTTTTTAAGGTTGATCTTTCTGGTTGAAAATTCTCCTTTTTTGGTAAAACGAAATAATCATTTTCTTGGTTTAAAATTTAATTTTTGTTGGGTAAAAATTCATCAGTTTCGTGGAAGAATAATTTTTTTGCTGAAGTCACATATTTTGTTTGTAAATTCAATTTTTGTAGAGAAAATTCGTCTTTTGACTGAAAGGTTTAACAATTTATGTAAAATTTTCTTTCTTTAGTGAAAAATCTTTATTTGTTGAAAATTCGTTTTCTTGGTTTAAAAAAACTTTTTTTTTTTAAATTTCATGTTTTTTAATTGAAATGTAAACTATGACACTTTTTTAAATTATTTTGTTGAAAATTCAAGTATTTTGTTAAAAAACCATTTTTATAGTAGAAAAAACATTTTTTTGTTTAAAATAAATTTATACATTTAAAAATTTTTAATGTGTATCTGAAGTACTGTTTTAATCCGTTTATAAAAGATTCTATGTTGAAAGTATTTCAAGATTAAAATGCTGGTATTTGAATATTAATGATCAAGGAAAATGGAAAGTTAGACAAGGAGAAATAAGGAAATTTTGAAAATGAAGTTCCCGGACACCCAGCCTAATGCTATTAGCAATAACTAGTAAAAAATTTTTGGAAACTAAAATTACGTACAGAAATAGTGGGGGGGGGGGGGGGTAGAAATATTGTGTTACAGTTTATTATTTTCCCGATATGTAGATTTTTTTTTCTTAAAAAAAATATAGTAATTTTGTTTATTTAGAAAAATAAAATAAATTGTGCCACCATTCTAATATATTTTTATTTGTTTTTAAAAACTTTGTAGATAAAAAAACAAATAGTAAATATCACACTCCCGGTTTTCCCGATATGTAGACTTTTTTTCTTAAAAAAAAGATAGTAAATTTGTTTATTTAGAAAAATAAAATAAATTGTGTGACCATTCTAATATATTTTTATTTGTTTTTAAAAACTTTGTAGATGAAAAAACAAATAATGAATATTAAATTCCCGGTTTTCCCGATATGTAGACTTTTTTTCTTAAAAAAAATATAGTAAATTTGTTTATTTAAAAAAAGAAAATAAATTGTCCGGCCATTGTAATATATTCTTATTTGTTTTCAAAAACTTTGTAGATAACAAAAACAAATAATGAATATCAAATTCCCGGTTTTCCCGATATGTAGATTTTTTTTTCTTACAAAAAAATATAGTAAATTTGTTTATTTAGTAAAATAAAATAAATTGTCCGGACATTCTAATATATTCTTATTTGTATTCAAAAACTTTGTAGATAACAAAAACAAATAATGCATATAAAATTCCCGGTTTTCCCGTTATGTTGATTTTTTTTCGAAAAAAATATAGTAAATTTGTTTACTTACAAAAATAAAATAAATTATTGTCCGACCATTCTAAAATATTTTAATTTCTTTTTGAAAACTTTGTAGATAAAAAAAAAACAAATAATGAATATCGCATTCTTGGTTTTCCCGATATGTATTTTTTGTTCTTGAACAAACATAGTAAATTTGTTTATTTAGAAAAATAAAATAAATTGTGCGACCATTCTTATATACTTTTATTTGTTTTTAAAAACGTTGTAGATGACAAAAACAAATAATGAATATCGCATTCCCGGTTTTCCCGATACGTATTTTTTTTCTTGGAAAAAATATAGTAAATTTCTTTATTTAAAAAAATGAAATAAATTGTCCGGCCATTCTAATATATTTGTATTTGTTTTTAAAAACATTATAGATAACAAAAACAAATAATGAATATCAAATTCCCGGTTTTCCCGATATGTAGACTTTTTTTCTTTAAAAAAATAT
>CAKNXH010052357.1:0-24164 GCA_932178445.1 Andricus quercusramuli
TAAAACTTCAACTGATTTTTGGAAAAGGAATTTTCTATTTATTTTTTTCATTTTTATACGGCTATATAAGTCCGGACACTTGAGCCTGGGACACCCTGTATATATATAGTTCCCCCACTCTCACACTCCGTGCCTTACTAGACTTATAACAAAGATAATGTCTTTGGGGAAGGTGTATCAAAGATATTACCGAGGTAAAAAATATTTGCGTAGAATTCCGTGTGAACTAGGCTCGGAGTCCGGTCGGATGCACGTGAATCTCGCGTAGTGTTTTGTAACCTGTTTCCCGAATTTCACGCTGCCAATTTCGCACGAATTATTTATATAACTAACGTGTATTAATGTATTTTCGCCTCGACTTAAGCGCCGGCAAGATAGCCCTTTGTCGGCTGTTCTTCGCGAAAAGTGGGAAAACGTAAGTCAATGTATTGTGATGCACTGAATACGAATATGGCCATTTGAATAACAGAAAATACATTTTTAAAGTAAAAACTTATAAAAATCATGTTTTTTAAAAAGAAAAATTATCTTTCAACTTTTTTTTCATCAAAATTCGGTGAGGGTAGACAAATATTTTTGGTCTTCGTTATCTTCCATCTTGATAGTTGACGTCACAGACTAAATCATATTGGAAAAGATTTAGTGGTGTAACTGAAAGTATTTTTGTAATCATCACAGAAGACAAATCATAGAGACATTGGAAAGGGGTAGGTGTTTGACCATTATTTCTGTGACTATTCAAACGGAAGCCTTCCCGCGCCCACGAGGCGTTGGAAATGATTAGGGGTATGACGAACTTTATTTTTGTAACCAGTCACATAGTGCTTCCCCGCACGAGACGTTGAAAAGAGGTAAGTGTTTGAGCAATATTATTTCTGCGACCAGTCAGAGGAGTGCCTCCCCCCATGAGACTTTAATAAGAGATTGAGATTTGACCAACATTATTTCTGTGACCAGTCGTAGGGGTGCCTTCCCGTCCGCACTATACCCTGGACCGGGTAAAGGTTTTGAGAAATTTTGGCAAGTCCACGAGGTGCGCTTTGGTGTTAGAAAACATTACACTGCTCATATACAAAATTTGCTCATTTGTCAAGAGAAATCAGGATTCTGACTTTTTTCGTAGCAAGAGTCTGTTGGTTAATCAATTCCACTTAACTTTTAATCTGGCCCTATGTGACCCGTCTAAAATGCATTGAGTGCCATACCCATGATTACTAATTTAATAATAATAATAATAATAATAGTAATAATAATAATATGTCAGTGCCTAGTCGAAAAGAGATTCAAGTCTTCTGGGAGCAAGTATATGGAGATACTTATCAGCTAAATGAAGACGCTTCTGATATATCACTCTTTCGTAAATTTTGCCAAAGGCAAAGGTTACAAGATCCAGAGGAAGAGTGTCCACTAATTACTGCTGAAGAAGTGAAGAAAGTTATCGCTAGAACTAAGAACTTTTCGGCGCCAGGGCCAGATAAAATCAACAACTTTTGGTGGAAGAAGTTTACTTCTACGCGCCAACATCTAGCTCGTATATTTACTACTTTCTTAAACGGAGAACAACCCGTCCCACAGTGGCTAGTGGAAGGACGCACGGTATTGATCCCTAAGGCCCGAGATTTGTCATGTCCAAAGAACTACAGGCCCATAGCTTGTTTAAACACCAGCTACAAGCTATTCACTGGCATCCTCAAAGAGAGGATATTGACATCTATCGAGCCGGTATGGAGTGTAATAGTCGAACAACGTGGATGCAAGAGAGGGCTGGCAGGTTGCAGGGAGAACCTGTTAATAGACAGGTGTACTACCCAGGACTCGATCAGGTATCGACGCAATCTGTCCATGGCTTGGATTGATTACCGTAAGGCATTCGATAACACGAACCAGGAGCTACTTATCAAGCTCCTTGAGTGCATGGAGATGCATCCAAAAATAGTGAGATGCATAAAAGAGCGTATGCTCTTGTGGCGGACAAGATTTGTCATAACATCTGACAAAAGACAAGTGACTACAAGCTTTGTCACATATAAGAGGGGCGTCTTTCAAGGAGACTCTCTAAGTCCGATACTTTTCTGCATCTCCCTCTTGCCTCTATCTATTGTGCTCCGAGGCAAAAGCTCTGGATACCTATGTGGCCCGCCGAACAGAAGAGAATATAAGGTCAACCACCTTTTATACATGGACGACCTTAAACTCTTTGCTTCCTCAAAAAAGGACCTTAACATCCTTGTAGATGCAGTAAATAGGTATTCTAATGCGATTGGCATGAGCTTCGGACTGGACAAGTGTGCTTGCGTCCACCTACACCAAGGAAGACTAGAAACTACATCATCCAGTGACGATCAGGATGTTCAACTCATAGGCGGAAATACCATTCAACATCTTGGTATTGGAGAAACATATACATATCTTGGAATGCCGCAAGCGGAAACCCAAAATGTGCATAACTTGAAAACGGCCCTTGGAAAAAGGTATCGCCAAATTCTCAGAAAAATTTGGGCTTCCGAATTATCTGGAAAGAATAAGATCCAGGCGACCAATATGCTGGCCGTTCCTATACTGCTCTACACGTTTGGTGCAGTAAAATGGAACGTCGATGAGTTAAAACAACTTGATCGAAGCACACGCAAGATGATGACAATACAACGAAGTCTTCATCCTAGATCTTCCGTACCTCGAATATATCTCCCTCGCGATAAAGGGGGTAGAGGATTGCTAAGCTTAGAGTGTCTTCATCGAAGAACGGTTCTGGCTACAGCCTGCTCAGTTCTAAAAAGCACGGATTCCCTTATGCGACTCGTACATCAACATGAAGTCGCCAATGCTGCGGTGTTTCTATACCATGCAGCAGATAGGGCCGCAGAGGAGCTTGACCTCCCATTCGATTCCAGCAACATTACACATGGCCTAGCATCACTAACACCTCTGGTGCTCAAAAGTCGTATACAGGAAGCAGAACATACGCTCTTACCAAGAGAACATGCTGAGAAACCCCTCCATGGTAAGTTCTACGGCATCCTACGTAGAGAAGAGCTCTCGATGGGTCTGTCCAACATGTTTCTCAAGTCTGCTGGATTGAGATCGGAGACCGAGGGATTTCTTTTTGCCTGTCAAGACGGCGTCATAGACACCTTAGTTTACCGCGAGTGCATAATGAATATACCTGTACGCGATACCAACTGCCGAGCGTGCAAGCAAGAGTCCGAAACACTTGGACATGTTCTCAGCGGATGCTCTAAATATGCACGCTGCGCGTACATAGAGAGGCACAATGCAGCTCTGAAAGTGATATATTACCATCTTAGGCATTTCTATGGTGTTGATCTATTGCCCGTCTTGCCATACGCCCAGGGGGAACTCGAGTCAGTTGTGGAGAATGATCAGTGTAAGATCTACTGGAATTTCTCATTCTCCACCACTCAACGTATCAGTGCTACGAAGCCTGACATTGTCCTCCAAGATCTGAAGAACAAGATCATTTACGTGATTGAATTCTCAGCAGCAGCCGATGGTAATATCACGGCAAAGGAGGGAGAAAAACAGGCGAAATATCAAGCACTTCTTTTCGAGCTGAGTAGGCTGTACCAAGGCTACAAAGTCCATCTTATAATTCTCATAATCGGCTGCCTTGGAGGTATGAAAGCTTCATTTATTAGCCAACTCAGCAAGATTCCGGCTTGCCAGCGTCAGGCTCATTTCATCGCGAACCGGATGCAAAAGGCTGTTCTCCTGGGATCACTCCATCTGGTCCGTCAACACTGTTCCTCTTAAATTCTGAAAAGATTGGTAGCTCTAAAAAAGTATCCAGAGGTGAAACCTTCATCTCCAACTGTCTTGTCTGCCGCGTAAGGTCATTCGCGGCTAGAGACCTGACTCCAAGGAACAGTGTTGCCCGATGTTATCACGCGTAAATTTCCCGCTCTTGCTTACCTTCTAGGACAGAAGGAGCAGAAGCGAATGACGTACACGTTCCAGTAGCTTTGGGATTGGTTTCTTTAAGGAATCATGATCGAAGCTTCCGGAGCCTACAACTTCTATAATAATAATAATATACATGGTAGCTCTAAGAAAGCATCCAGAGGCGACTGGTGTCACCTTCAACGCTCACGGCCGCTGTGTAAGGATAACAGTGGCAAAGCCAAACTGCAAACTACATCATGCTTCTAATTTTGTACCTACAACATCATCGTAAATGATTTCAAACAACGTATTGAAATAACTTATAACATCCTGATTTCATCAGTCACTTGACTTAGTCCGTGGCTATGACGAAAAACCGGGTTCACCCGAGAAAAAGTTAAAAAAAAAAATAAATAAATAAATCTTTATTGAGTTCGTAACAAGAAGGATATGTACATGGCAGACAGAGTCAACATAAGAACCCAAAGGGCGAGGTACAGCTTAAAGCTGCTTTCAAAACTAACCCTCTTAATCTAATTTAAAATATAAGTAAACGATACTTAAAAACTAGGGCTTGAATATATAGTTTTCGAGATCATTGCAGAAATAGATAGAAACTGATTGTGGTGCCATAATGCGAAATACTCTAGAACTTATATTGAAATACGGAACTTAAGATAAAAGAAGACAAGAATCAAATTACTTATTATGAAGAGACAAATCATGTTACCGTGCGAAGGCGTTCAGTTATTTCCTTCCTTACAGTGGAGATGGAGTAAGAAGCCAGCGGATTTTTTAAGCTGTTTAAGAGACGTGGAGCCGCGTGGGAAAAAATGGATTCCCCTTTCGATGTGTTCGCTCGCGGGACATATAGCTTGCCATTGGATCTCATTGCAAGAGATTTGTGACTATGGAGTAGGAAGTACACCTCACAAAATGTGTGGATAAGGCCTTTTGGACAATGGTCAAATTGGATGAAAGTCCAGGTTTATTATACTTTAAGTGATGCTTATCAAAAGTTATAATGAGCTAATTTCGCCGAATGGCCTTCTCCATGCTGTCTTAGGGATAAAAACGGCTTCTTCTTATAATTTCACACCTAAGAAATACGTTTCTACCAGCAATGGCATGATAAAAAATGATTAAATTCAATTTTTTTTTGCACGATGTATGTTTCTAGAAGTTGTCTGTTTCTTTTTACCAAAATGGATTTTTTTCTTTGGGATTTTGTTTAGCACTAGGTCTGTAGGGACTTCCAGGTTGTCACAGCGGAAATCCCTTGGTTCTAAGAGCAAGGCCTATCCGACCATAGAAATAGGTATAAATTCATATAGAATATTTGTCCAGTTGAATGGTTAAATTCAAGCTTCTCAGTGGATAGATGGACTACCGGTAGAGTAAGATTGCAGTTTAGACGGTATGTTTAAATTGAGCTGCCGGATCGGTTAAGGGCACATAAAATTATTTCGCTGGGAATAGGAAGACCCCTGGACTTTTTCAAAAACATTTTCGAATTTTAATTTTTGAAGGCTATGTATATCCAGATGAAAAATTTCATTGATAGATAGAGCAGGAGGCATTCAAAAATTTATTTAAAAAATGTGTATTCATTTTTGAACAACGAGAAACTTCTGACGAGAAAGTTGTTAGTTACAGTACAAAGAAGTTTTCTGAAAAATGTCAGCTCAATCGAATCCAGCTTTTTTGAATCCCAGATTAGGTAGCGAAAGTGTTTAGACTCCAGTCCCTTTCAAAGCCGATCCGATCTGTCAAACGTAACCTGAAATAAATTAAAAACACCATTTTCGTCTAACACATTAGAAGATGCTTCTAAAGCATAAACTTGGCAAAATCTATTAGGATTGTGCATAACAATACACAACTTTACCATAAAACTCTCGCTTTATTCACATGTGATCAATTTAAAAAATATAAAATAATGATGAAAAAGTTTTTAAAAACTTAGTTTTCATCACAGCTTCCTGTATAGCAATTAATCTTGACAACATAAAATGATTAATACTGTGTTTTAAATGTTCTCAACCTCATTATTATTAGAAAAACAGTAAATAAGGACAGCACAATGTGCAAATTCAAAAGGGATTAAAAATGTTCTATTTCATGGTCAATTTGGGGTATGCAGAAAAATATTGTCACCACTGAGTGCAGAAAGGGATTCAGTTTAAGAGATAACTTCGGCTGCTATAGGGATTCAAAACGCGAGGACAAAAACGGTATCGAAAAGGATTCAATAATTGTCACGTCACCATTGAACAGGAAATTTCCGAATACTTTTCAATGCAAGCCTTATTTCTTACCGGGGTCGACCCGCGCACGGACTGTAGCTAGAGAATCAGCTGCGTTTATAACTACAGTTCACCGGCACCAAAGATAAAATTTAATTAAGCAATCAGGTAATATTAAAGTATTATGAATAAATAAATAATACTGCATAATGTAAAATAATTTATTTCATATTATATCAATAGAATGGTTCTATTTTGGAGACATACTATACAAAGGAAAACAAAACTTAAATATCCAAATAGGTCAAATTCACCAGACTCTCAATTCTTTGAATTTTTCAATGCTTCAAATTCGTGGTTTCGAATAAATTGGAAGATGGAGAAAGTGCACTTTTTTTCGTTCATATTGTAATAGAGCGTATTTCTTTGATTTTAAAAGAGAAATGTCACTGGATTATTAGCAAAAGTGTTGTGATATGATGTCGGAGCAAGCGAATCCAAGAGGTGGAAAAAGAAGTGGACATGCAGAAAAGTGGGAGGAAAATTTGCGAAAAAATAACAGGCACAAGGTAATAACTTAATGTTCTAAAAAAAATCAGTAAAGAAATATGTTGAGTCATAAATATAACAGCAATAATTTCACCAGTGCAAATATCAATTAAAAAATGTGAGATATTTTACTATGAATTTGAATCAGTGAAATTTCATTGAAAATCAGTGACAATCACTGAGTGAACTATTTCTCATTATTTCATCCATAGGGGTGATCCTCTCAATGGGACTTCCGGTAACACAAAATTTTGCCAGACATTAAAATGGCAGACATAAGTGTCCAATGAGATTTAAATGTGCGATTCGCGCCGGACGCGTCACTTCCGCCATATTTTATATAAACAAGAAACATATTCAAAACATATGGTCACCTCGCTATGTCAGGTGTCAGCTAGGCATCAGGAGCCAAAATTTACGTGAACAAAATGGAATTGTTCCACATTATGCAATCTTTGATATGACATATGACCAACTATATGGAGAAGGTATGGTTAGATTTAAAAAATATTCTATTATTTAATTATTTTATCATATGTCAAATCGTCCGCGCTCTGCTGCGAATGGTAAGAGAGGGTACGGGGCAGGGGCCACGGACTGGCCCGACGGCCGACGACCACAGCAAGGTTATGGCGCTAGTTGTGCGATTTGTGTTTCCGATCCGTATCATTATAACATTCACCCCCATGATTTCATCAGTGAAATTTCCTTTATTTCTTTCAGGGCGAAGAATATATATCGGTTTCAAAAAAAGTCCTGAAAGCAAAAGTTTTTGAGCCTGTTAAACTCTGCTGTAAACGTCTGAAGTGTTATGAAAAAATTGGAGTCAAAGAACTGAAAACATTTCATTAAAATTTTTGGCAATTAACTGATTACGGTTGGTAAGGTGGAACTTTGAATTTCCCCATGAGCTGGTTTATTTACTGGTTTTACAAGGAAAAATTGTAAATACCAAAAATGTATGTGATACCAAAGGGAAACCCTGACGGACCGGCCGAACGCAAGCATTACGCTACAGCTTAATGCTAATAAGTAATGCTAAAGTAATTCTAAAGTAATATCACATTCTAATTAATAAAAGAAACAAAAGCAATATCCAAACTGTTGCACTTATAATTATACGTTAAATTTAACGTTAAATGATCATGCCGTGATGGCAACAGGTTACTTTGTCAGCGTAAAAAAATAAAAATAAACAAAGTGGCTGTCTTTGAAGTCTGCTAAAGGCGGCTTCAAGCGCATCTACTGTCAGTGGTACAATAAGAAACTCATATGTAGATTGAAACTGAGGCTTGTAATAATTATCTTCAATAATCTTGTCCATTGCATTTTAATTTTTAAGAATTATATTAATTAGGATAAGGAATTAAGTGATGAAAAGGAAAACTTCAAATGTAAAAGTGAATAGTCCCAAGTGATAAAAGCGAGTAGCAAACCGTCGCACGTCGGGCCCGTCGGTAACGTGAATAACTTTAAAGGCTGTATGGTAGCACCGCGCTAACCTGACCTACGACCTATAATTATTATGAGCGTCTCATTGCACACACGATGCCGTGCGGAGGATCCATCCAGTCGACTCCAATGCGTACGCGCTCTGCAACCGTAGATCGTGCTGGACCGCGCGTTATTTTCAAATTTGTCAGAATGCTCCTTGCCCCTAACGATAGGCAACTTAACAAAATTTTATTCAGATAATAGCAAAATCCAATACCCGACCGCCGTTATGTCGTATGATTGATCTCATGTTCAAGAAATGTTTATATTTTAATTTATAAAAATAAAAAATTATATAATCATAATTATATACAATAAATAATGAATGAATAAAAACCACAGAAATAATATAATGTCTTTTTGCTGAAATTATTTTTTGTTTCTATGCATGATACATTTTTATAAATATTTTTATAATTTTACAATTTAATAATCACAAGATTGTCGGTGTTTGAATAATAATTTATTATTTCAAAGCATATGACCAATTTGAAAATAACGCGCGGTTCAGCACGATCTATGGTTGCAGAGCGCGTGCGCATTGGGGTCGACTGGATGGATCCTCCGCACGGCAATCTTGTGTGAAATGAGACGCTCGTATAATTCAGTGTCCCCATGCAAGAACAAGACATAGATTTTTCTAGCGCGGTGGCGTTTGCCCCTGACGACTAAAACTCGAAATACGAAATTTTAAATTTTAAAACATAGACTATGGTTGATAATTATATTCTGCATCTTTTTTTTCCTTTGCAAGAAGATCATATCTTTTTTAGATTTTTAAAAAATTGCAAAAAACTTTTTTTTTAAGTCAATTTCCAATCCGATTTTTGTCTTCAACTCGTGCACAAATACACAGTTTTTGGAATGTCTTCATAAAATTTGTTGGAAGCATTCCTTATAGTGTTATAACCGTTAGCGATAAAAAATGTCAACTTTATTCATAACAATATAAAAAATTATTTTCGAGGCTATGGCAATATTCGTTCCACAAAACGTTTGAGCGTTTCGTTTATCGAGGAAAGTTTGAGCAATCAAAAACTTCCTGTGGAGAAGTTGTTCAAAAAAGTACAAAGAAATTTTCTGCAAAGGCCTTTTTCAAATAAATTAATAGGTAAAAAACTGTGAACGCTAAACTTTAAGCGCGCGACTGATCTTCTATGCGTGGATTATGCCGAGTCGGGACGTCTTGACGTTTAGGCGGGTTATAGGGGGTCATGCTTAAAAATAAATAATAATACTTCAATTGGCATAAAATATGTTAAATTTTTATTAATCCATCGAATAATTATGTTTATAACAATTGATATAAATAGAAGTAGAGAAGAATTACTCTTCTCCCTGTGTTAAAAACTGTTGTTTGGAAAAGCCCTATTACGGAATTATTATTTGTACAGAAGTTCAAAATATAAAAAACGGGAACCTAATTTTTTTTAGCTTCTATCGAAAGAGAAAAAAAACTAAATATTATACGTACTCTATTTCTGCATGTTTTCTTAACGTTTCTAGCCCACGCTTCTTCATTAGTTGTTCGTTTCCTCCCTCTAGAAGAACCTTGAGATTCGCTTTCCATTATAGAAATTTGAAAATTCGTTTCGATAATAATTTGATTATTATAAATTATCAATTTTATTTTCACTGAAGCTAAAACTCGCAATACGCGTACGATGCGTACAATTCGGTACTCAGAATAGAAATGATGTATTTCGTTTTAGCAGAAAACTGCAATGTCTTGGCTACGTATGGGATTAAAACGGCTGAAGGGCGTTTGACGGTCATCTAACACTTGAATAATCTTCCTATATTAGTATATTACATGTCGAGTTCATCGCACCGCCGTATAAGAAAAGACGTTCCGACTCGGCATAATCCACGCATAGAAGATCAGTCACGCGCTTAAAGTTTAGCGTTCACAGTTTTTTACCTATTAATTTATTTAACAAAAGCCTTTGCAGAAAACTTCTTTGTATATTTTTGAACAACTTCTCTGCAGGAAGTTTTTGATTGCTCAAACTTTCCTCGATAAACAAAACGCGCAAAAGTTTTGTGGAACGAATTATGCAATAGCCTAGAAAATAATTTTTTATTTTGTTTTTTGCAATTTTTTAAAAATATAAAAAAGATATAATCTTCTTGCAAAGGAAAAAAAGATGCGGAATATAATTATCTGAAATAATCTATGTTTTAAAAGTCAAAATTTCGTATTTCGATTTTTAGTCGTCAGGGGCCAACGCCACCGCGCTAGAAAAATCCATGTCTTGTTCTTGCATGGGGACACTCAATTATTATCAGTTCGTTCAAACTTCTAATGCCCGGTGCAACAGTGATGTTAAAATAAGCAAACATGAGTGACAGACCATGAAATTTTACTATAAACAAACTTGAACACCTAACACCCCGATTGTCACTAAATTTGTGATGAATCGTTCGGTCGCTTTTCCAAATTTAGCTTCAGACAAATTAGCGAAATTCGAAAAAGTAGCAGTGCCGTGGCTAGAAAAGGTCAACAAATTTTTCGGCAATGGTTTTCCGTCACTTTTTGTGATACGTATTTTGGAGAAAGGAAGATAACGAAGCATACTAGTACTAGGTGAGTTTACAAAAAATCTATTTTTCAAAATTTCGTATTCGGTTTTTGAGGTTATGACGCTCGCTCCGCTCATCAAAATAGAGAAAACACATTGTTTCTATTTGTCTCGGGTTGTGTAATTTTATTTTATTTCCGTTACACGCCAAGTTTCATGATGAAATGATATTTATGTGCATGATAGCTTCTATTATCTTATTTCTGGCTTTTTGGCTATATTGTATTGAATTTTTGTTTCAAAAAAGTATTTCGTTAATAAGTGTTTTTAGTAATTTAGGTATTTTCATAATAATTTTATAATTTTGGTATTTCAACTAGAGTGATGTTAATGTAATTAATATCAATTTTGAACTTTTTATTATTTTGGTTTACTTTAATTTTCAGGTTTCAAGGTTCGAAACTTTTTCGAAAAGATATTTAATAAACAAATTTAGAAAAAATGGCTGAAAACGCGACTACTCAGAATACCCAAAGAAAACCAAGGGTCAGAAACCGAAGACGTCGTTTAGAGTAAGTTGATAATTTTAATTTCATAAAATTTCTTCAAAGATCAGTCACAATTTCCAATTTAATCTATAGGATTTGTTTACGAAGCATAAAAAATTGTATCTGTAAAAAAATATGTAACGCTGAGTGTAATTGGAGAACTGTTCGTACGATTGGTGTTCCTAGAATCTTTAGAGTAGTTGATATAATAGAGATAAATTATATCTACTTTTCACGCTTTTCAGAACAGTTTTATATATAAAACACTCCCTTTGTTATGACTGCATTCATCACAGATGGTCACCTATTCACTTATTTTCAAATTTGTCCCCTAATTCACCTATTTTGGAAATTAAACCTCTTTTGCCTTTTTCAGGGATCACAAGTTTTCCCTTTTTTTATCCTCATTATCAAAAAATGTCTCCTTTTCCTTTTAACAGGATGTCTACCGTACCTAGAAAATTGATTTTTTTAGTTGAATTTTTTTTTTGTATAAAAAAAAATTTGTAGAAAAGTTACAGTTACTAGATAAAATAACTTTAAGTTAGCTAAAAAGTTACTTTTTTCACTTCCCTAATTTGTAATTTGCTAACAAAATAATTAAGATGACAATTCATAAAAACTTAATTTAAAAAGAAACAGGAATTAGTTCTTCTTCATTCATAATGTGTCCCCTAAGGGTTTACATGACTTTCGTTTCTTACAAAAACATCTACAAACTTTACATTATCTTACCCTTACTATTTACAACTATTTACATCAACTCTTATATCTAGCTCCTTATTTCAATATTAATAGCGCACACGCCTAACTTGAAACAGTTTTCACTGAAATGAACTTTGCCTGTCCAAGTTGCCTGGAAATTTGATTTCGGAGATGACTTCCAACTATTTTAAGCCTAAAATTTAAAAAATCGTTAGGGTCCTTTTTAAAATAACTCAGTTTTTGACATTTTATTGACCAATTATCATGTATATTTCTTAGAGAAAAAGTCATGTGTGATATTTTTTTTGGCCTAAACCCTGTAATTTGATGACGAAAAAAAACAACTACTAAATGCTCAATATCGAGTGACCTTCGGAACACTTTTAAAATGAAAATCGATGGAAGCAGGTTAAATGATCTACAAAACCAAAAAAAAAAAAACTTTGTTCTAGGTCTAATATTACCGCAATTAGAGCCGCTTAAAGTTGACACATTTTTATTGCATTCTATTCGATATTAAGTTTATTGTAAATAAATGTCTTCCTGTGGAATTAAGGTGTCAAATAGTTGATATAAAAGTAAAGATTTATCGAATTTCCTAAAAGAGAAGAAAACTTTTTCTAGATTGTTTTAGGATGCCAAATATGCCTCCGAGGATTGAGCTTCTTTAAAGAATTAAAATCTTTTTTACTCTAAACTGCTTGCTGTTCCAGGCTGTTTTTTTTAAATTATATTATTTTGATGTCTCCTAAGTATGTTTTACCTGAAAATTAAAGTACATAATCTTACACATAATAATTGTGAAACAAAGTTAAAACTAGAACTGTTTATTAACTCAATATATAATTTTTTTTCTTGAGTGAATTACGGTTTTTGATCTACTAGTCTAAACCAAAATGGTTATAGTCTTTAGCTTTGAAAAAGTTCCTCTCTAGCTGCGCTAGGATTCGAATCTGTAGAACTGGGTTCGAATTCCAGCGGGGCTAGAGAGGAAATTTTTTACAGCTAAACTATAATCATTTTGTTTTATATTAGTAGATAAAAAACCGCCATTCCATGGATGGAAAAAAACTTATTTCCTACGCTAGTCGACAACATAACATCAAAACTGAAAGGCGATTCAAATGTGGCGGCCGTTGAATTCGCATATAGCTCTTAGTAAAAGAACACCATACTCTGGATGACTCTTGCAGACTTTGAGAGAGTTCGTTTTTAACTATATAATTATTATCTAGCCCTAAGCCCTGGTAATATTAAGTTGGACCCAGAAAGGAGAAGATTAATGAAATATACACAATTTAACCAACAAAAGAAAACAGTGTTTTATTCAAAAATATAATCTGCTGCAAGTTGGTACAAAAATCAGTCGCTATTTTACATACTATTTAGTCTTGATGAGATTCATCTTATTCGAATAATACTTAATGTTATTTCGAGAGGTACAATGTATCAATAAGCGTCGTTGATTACAATTAAAATCAAATTGTCGCGCGTGAATAAGCTTCGTGATTTCGATCTCCCTTCTCCTAGAGAGCTAATATTTTACATCATATTAAACCCGTACATTTCACGTAGTATTACGGAGAGTATAAACTTAATCCTTAAACATTTCATACAGCGGATAACCTTTAATACGCGCCATTTTCTATCGCCATAAAATACCTATCTCCGTAGCCTGATGCAGCGTACCCGAATTGATATAAGAACTAAAAAAGAGAGCTGGAGCCTATGATGGCATGCCCAGAATACAGCCTGAAAACTATAAAATGCCGGGAGCCTGGTTCAGCGTACCCCAACAACAAACAAAAGATAAAAAAAACCAAAAATGCCGGCAGCCTGATTCAGCGTGCCCCGATAATACACAATAATAAATATCTAAGGGTGTCGTGCACCCAGAGAAACGTAACCTGTAGAGTGAAAAATGGCTGGAGCCTGGATTGGCGTGCCCAGCATTAGCACAAATAATAAAATAAATATCACAGGTAAATAATAAAGAACAAGGCAGATACAATCTTGGAGCCAGTAAGGCGTGTCCAAGAGATCAGAAATCAAAAGGTTTCAACAATTAAATCCAGAGCCTGGTATAGCGTACCTGGATTCCCAAAAAACGGGCCAAGATCCTTCCAGAGCAGAGGCTGGTCTGTCACGGATCTTTTCCGTTAGTCGACTTCGGTTTCCCGTAGTCGACACGAGAGTGCCAGCTCTGGATCTCTCCTCCCTTCTTATACCCTAGACGGTTGAGGTAGGTCGCGGGAGAACCAACTCGACACTTCCTAGCGTTCGCGCACGGAACTGCTACCGCCTGTTGGAAGGCTACCGCCGTGTCGGGTATCCTCCATGCATACGTCTAGCCTGCTCTCAGGCGTAGGCTAAAGTGATCGTTTCATCTGCCCCCTTTTCGAGAAGATTCCTGCTTAGGGGGCTTCTCGAAACCTTAAACGTTGTTATTAAAATCGATGTTCTGCTCCAATTCCAGCCGTTCCATGTTGGAGATATAGAGCACCATGGAGTCGAGTTGGTCCTCTTCTGAATCGTCCCCAAAGATCTCCTCGAACTTTTTCTGAAGGGATGATTTTTTGATGACGATCCTCTTGACCCTTTCATCAATTGATCTCTTTCGTTTGAGTTTTGGGTGTTTCGAGGATTGGCTTGGTAACTGATCTTCGGCTGGCTCCATGGGATCTGTACCCTGATCCTGGGTGGGGAACGCCATGTCCATAGGTATGATACAAGTCGTGGTAATGCACTTGTATCCTTTGGTTTTAAAACGGGGGTGCTTCCTTTTAGTCGTTATGGAGCGAGATCGTCCTGTAACCACGTGTTGATGGCTGCTACGCATCCTCACGGTGGTAGGTTTCCCAGCTACAACTTGGGTGCATGCGTCTACTTTATTTAAGTGGTGGTAAGACATCACTTGGGTTGAAGCGTCCATTGTGCTGCAACAGAGGAAAATTTACCTTTGAAGTGCGTTACGCGTGTAATCCTAAAAGTATCTTGACACGCTGTCAGCGCCCCGACTTAATTAGAATAATACTTCCTAATTTCACTAGTATGGAACATTCCTCTCTCTATACCATTACTTGGGTCTATTACTATGTAAGTTCCCTGTCCTATTACTTTCTTTATTGCGTAGGGACCCTCAAAGACTGACATAAATTTCGCTGTACGTTTTAGAAACTTATCAGATAAATTGTAAGCTTTTATTAGTACTACATCATTTGTCCGGTATATGGTAGGTTCCTTTTGTAGATTGTATTTTTCTGCTCTAGTTAATCCTTTCTTCAGGATGGAGTTTTTTGTCAGTGTTTCTTTTTCATCATTAGTTCCATCGGCGTGAATCCTGTGGTTTTGTGGTGGATTTCGTTTATGATGTTTTCTATGATTGGTAGTTTATCATACCACGCAGAATGTTTATGGTCTTGTAGCAGGATCCGGAAGAATTTAGAGAGTTCCCTGTTTACCCGTTCCACCACGTTTGCCTGTGGATGTCTGATTGAGGTTAGTATATGTTTTATACCTTCTTTTTTCAATTTATCACTCCAGGTCTTATTTGTAAATTGGGTTCCATGATCTGTGACGATTCTTTTGGGCTTTCCCATTAGACGAACGAAATTTTCAAACATCTTGGTGATGGTAGCTTGGGTTGTTTGTCTCCTTAGCGCGTACAGCTTGATGTACTTGGTGAATCCATCCAGTACCGCAAGGACGTATCGGGATCCAGATTTTGAGCTAGGCAGTGGTCCGTAGAAATCAATAAACACGACTTCCAGGGGTTCGGAGATTATAATTTGGTTGTGAGAGGGCGAAACTACTTTGTGTTGTAATCTTATTTCTCTGACAGGTGTCACAGGATCTAAGGGTTTTTCTGATGATCTTGCCCAAGTTTCGAGAGTGAAAATCTTCGTTTATCATCATCAGACACTTCTTGGTCCCTACGTGCCCATATATCACATGACATTCAAGAATCAGCTTCTTTGCCAATTTGGTTGGCAGACAGACTTTCCACTGAGAGTTACATTTTTTATACAGGCATTCTTCAATGCACCTGTATTTGTCGGTATGGGCTATGTTTTCCCAGATTTTCTTAAGTTTAGGATCTTCCTTTTGATTCCTTTTGAGTTCTAAGAACATGTCCCTGCAGCTTCTTGTAGGTTTTTTCGCTAGGTAGTAGATTGCGATGCGTTTGTCCCTGGTTTGTAGTTGTTCATAGTCGTTGATGGTTTGTCTACTAAGTGCATCTACAATTATGTTTTCCTTACCTGGACAATACTCAGATTTGATAATATAATCTTGGATTGCCAAAATCCACCTCGTCAGTCTTCCACTTAACAGCTTGCAGGATTGAAGAAACATTAGCGCCATGTGATCGGTGCGGTGTATGATTTGTGCGCCCAATAGACAGCTTCGATACTTCTGTAAGGACCAGACCAGAGCAAGGAGTTCCTTCTCCGTAGTGAAGTATGCTACTTCTGCACCTTTTAAGGTACGACTCCCGCAGGCAATGATTTTATTTTCACCTTGGTCGTCACATTGGTAGAGTACTGCTCCCAAAGCGTAATCACTTGCATCAGTTTGCAAGTAGAAGGCTTTAGTAGGGTCAGGAAAGTAGAGCATGACTTGAGAGTTGAATAGATTCTTAATTCTCTCAAATGCTATTTGGTGTTTGTCTTCCCATTTCCATTTGATGCCCTTTTTTAAGAGTTCCAGGATAGGTACTAACTCTTCTGAGAAATTGTTTGTAAATTTTGCGCTAAAGTTGACTGTTCCTAAAAACCCTTGTAGTTCTTTTTTGTTCTTAGGTGTGCTGAAGTCTTTTATAGCTTGAATCTTTTCGGGATCTGGTCTTATACCTGCTGCGGAAATAATGTGCCCTAGAAAAGTAGTCTCAACCTTCTGAAATTCACACTTGCTAAAGTTTAGGGTTATGTTGTGCTCCCTAAATCTATTTAGCACTATTTCGAGGTGGTTGAGATGTTCCTCCTCAGATTCCGAAGCTACCAACAGATCGTCGACGTAGGATATTATGAATTCATTTAGCCCTTTAAGTACCTCGTCCAAACCTCGAACCAATGCCGCCGTGCTTGTCTTTAACCCAAAGGAGGTGACATTGTGTTCAAAACACTTTCCCTTATAAAGAAATGCCGTATATTTCTTGGATTCTGGGGTTAGGGGAATTTGCTAGAAGCTCATATTCATATCCAGGCTGCTTAGTACCCTTTTATTTCGACATCGTTGGAATAGGATTTCCATATTTTCCGTTCCCTCGTAGTCCTATTCAAGAACTTCGTTTAGTTTTCTTGCGTCGAGACAGATACGGACTTTCCCACTTTTTTTGGAGGTTACAACGAGGGGGTTGATATGAGGGCTCGTGGATCTGCTTATGATGCCCCAGTCCATCATGGTCTGGATTTGTTCTTCCACTTGTTTCTCATAATGAAGGGGGATCGGATAGGACTTTGCTCGTAGAGAGTTTTTATCTTTAACATTTAATTTGTGTGAATAACAATACATCTTCCCTGGCCGTTGGGAGAAAACGTCACGATATTTCTATAATAATTTTCTGAATTTCAGTTTTTGTTGTGGGGAAACATGCACACAGCTGTCTATTTTTTCATTAAGTTCTGCCTCTTGTAAGTTCTCGTCCTTGCACCAAGTTATGCTTCTCACTTCTCTTGTTACTTGTTGATCGTTCATTTCTTCTTGCAAACGTATCGTGCAAGAATCTTCATTATGGTAGATGGTCAAAGTGTCATCTCTGAGATTTACAATAGCACCCAGAGGCTGTAGTAGATCTATGCCTAAAATGCATTTCTTTATTAGTTGTGGCACTATTAGTAACACCCCTTGATAATTGATATTGTTAACTTGCAGGTTGGCCAGTATTTGTTTTCGCAATCTCACTGGTCTTCCACCAGTGACTCCTACGACCGAGATTCCAATTATGGGTAGAGTTGGGCACTTTTCAAATGATGCGATTTTTTCTTCGTAGAAATTTTCGGAGATACATGATACTTAATAATAGATTTGATACTTTCACGATGATTCATTATAATAAATTTAAATTTAAAATTTAGAATTTAAAATTTAAAGATTTTTCGGGTTTCAATCGTGTGCGAAACTATGAATGTTGCCGACGTGCCCACCATGGGGCACTCTGGCCAATCACAGGCATCGTAGAGAATACATATATAAGAACAGCATAACCTGAAACTTCAGTTTCAGGTCAGCCCTGAAGAAGTGAACTGCTATGTTCACGAAACGTCGGAAACATTCATAGTTTCGCACACGATTGAAACCCAAAAAATCTTTAAATTTTAAATTCTAAATTTTAAATTTAAATTTATTATAATGAATCATCGTGAAAGTATCAAATCTATTATTAAAGAACTCTACGGGGAGAGTTTCCTTACTAAAACTAACACTTTTAGTAAGCTCAGGTCTTCTCAAGCTAAACTGCTAACATTTTTAGCTTTCTTAAAACGGTGTAGGGACAATAACATCGTCCCAAAATTCTTACAGTTAAAAAACCATTTGGGAACATCTAAATGCAAATCAATTCTACATAAAACAAGTTTGCTTCTCTTAAAAGAAAGGATACAACATACCAAATTTGACTTGCATACCACCTCCAAAAAACTATTAAAACTTCATCTTTTTCTATCAAACACTCTCAGATTTGACATTTGGTCCACATTGGACCGCATATCATTTGACCAATCCCAACGGATTAATGATTTTTGCACTGAGAAACAAAAAATAAAATTTGACAAATTACTTCCAGTAAAGCACGCACCATTAACTAATACAGTAAAAAACATCTCTAACCATCATCTCAGCAACGAAATGATTTCAGCCTTATCTAAAGGACATAATTTTGCAGTCGCCCCCTCCAAAATCCCAAAAGAAGAAATCATCAGTAATTTGGAATCCACAATATACACCCTTCCACCCGAAAAAGCAAATGACATACGACGTAGGACAGCCAACATTTTACGCGAAGCCCAACTTCCTTCCTCAAACTTAACAAAACAAGAAAAAACAGCTATTAAAGAACTCAATGAGAATAAAGCCATAATAATATTACCCGCAGACAAAGGCAACACAACAGTAATTATGAATAAAGAAGACTATAACAACAAAATCATGGACCTTCTTACTGACGATACATATAAAAAGCTTAAAAAAGACCCCACAAAAACAATAACCAGAAAAACACAAAGCCTCCTAAAAGACTCAAATCTTGACAGCGATACAATATCTAAATTAAAACCTACTAATCCTATCTCTCCAAAACTTTACGGACTTCCAAAAATTCACAAAAACAACATCCCACTCAGACCGATCGTCAGCGCAATAAACTCTCCAACTTACAACCTAGCACGCTTTCTCGCCAAAAAACTAAAGCCTTTCACAGGAAACTCTATCACACACATCCAAAACTCTTTTGACTTCATCAGAAAAATACAACAAATTCACATTCAACCCCAAGACATCCTAGTAAGTTTCGACGTAGTATCTCTCTTTACAAAAGTACCAATCTCTGATACAATCGATATTATTAAATCATTCGCAAACTTCCCCTCCAATCTCACACCTTTAATAGAACACTGTCTCACTAATACCTATTTCTCTTTCAATAACCAATTCTACGAACAAACCACAGGAGCAGCAATGGGATCTCCAATCTCACCTGTAATAGCCAACATTTTTATGGAAAATTTAGAAACTAAAATCTTTAACAAATCCAAGCTTAAACCGGAATTCTGGTGCCGTTACGTTGACGACACTTTTGTCATCTGGAGACACGGACTAGACGAACTAAACAAATTTTTCGATTTCATCAATCATATACACCCTAATATCAAGTTCACTATGGAAATTGAACAAAACGGAAAATTACCTTTCTTGGACGTACTAGTTTATAAAAGATCTGATAACACATTAGGACATGAAGTTTACAGAAAACCCACGCATACAAACAGATACCTGCATGCTTCCTCCCACCACCACCCATCTCAAAAGCAATCGGTCATCAATTCCCTTGTATACAGAGCTATCTCCATAACAGATAAAGATAAACTTACAAAAGGAATTACAAAATGTTAAACAAATCCTAATACAAAACGATTACACAAACAAACAAATTAATAAAGCAATAAGAAAATACACTCAAAAAAAATAAGTCAACACAACCTACTAAAGAAAGAGAGAGAAAAACAACCACCATCCTACCCTACATTCAAGGTATCACGGAACAAATAGGAAGAATTCTCAACAAACACAACATCCAAACTATATTTAAACCACCTGCAAAAATAGGACAACTTCTAAACAACCCTAAAGATAAAAAGGAACCTTTCAGTGATCCGGGAGTATATCAAATCCCTTGTTCTTGTGGTAAAGTCTATATTGGAGAAACCGGGAGGGTGGTAAGTCAACGTGTAAAGGAACATGAGAGTAAAGTTAGGCTAAAACATTTCACACAATCAGCAGTAGCTGAGCATCATATCGAAACAGGACATAATATTTTATTTGACAAAACAACCGTCATTGCCAAAACGTACAATAAATTTCCAAGAAAACATAGAGAAGCAATCGAAATCTTGAAACACCCTAATAACATCAATAGGGACAATGGATATAATACCAATCCGATTTGGCTTTCCGTCCTCCCGGGTTTTTTAAAAAAGACTTGATTGGCCAATCAAGTTCAAGCAGTCCCCACCATGGGGCACTCTGGCCAATCACAGGCATCGTAGAGAATACATATATAAGAACAGCATAACCTGAAACTTCAGTTTCAGGTCAGCCCTGAAGAAGTGAACTGCAATGTTCACGAAACGTCGGCAACATTCATAGTTTCGCACACGATTGAAACCCGAAAAATCTTTAAATTTTAAATTCTAAATTTTAAATTTAAATTTATTATACATGATACTTGACTGCCAGTATCGGCGAGAGCCCTAACCTTTGATCCCTGGACCGAGATTTCTGCTATGGGACATCCATATTTTTTCTTAATTTCAATTGCATCCTCTTCGAGTAACTCTTCCCGTATCTCGTAATTTAATGTATTAACGAATCTGTGTGTTATGAGATTTTCCTCCGTATCCTTAAATGTGTTGAACTTGTTTAAGAATACGGGCCCTAATAGTTTCCCGAGTAGGCATCAGTGGTTTCTTCCCTAATAGTCGTCTCACCTTCTTCGTTGTTGTGTTCGGTGATTGTCATTGTCCTGATGTTTTTTGGCGTTGAATCTCTGTTTTTGTCTTGCCTTCTCCAATTGTCGTCCCTCGTTCCTCTTTGGGGGTACTCATATTCTCGTTTAACTTCGTTTTTTGTGTGCTGATTATATGTTGTTGGGCTTGCAGCTTTTGTTCTCCAGTTATCATAGGAGTTTTTAAAATTGGTATTTTCTGGCCGTTTAGAATTGATTGGTCCCGATTTATCGAATCTTTCCAGTAGTTCTAATAAGCTTTCGAGGTTTGCAATAGATCTTCCAACGATTGCTGTTCTTACCTCCTCGCTGAAGTGCCTTGCAAGCTTCTGGGTAATTTCTCCGTTAGTTGGCGTGGGGGTGAGTCCTCTGGCTTCTCTGAATAATTTTATGGCATAGGCAGCCATAGAGGTATCTGCACTCGGTATATAATACCCAAATTCCAGCTTGGTCCTGATCTCGTGTCGGGTGGTTTCTTCCCAGTATCTCTGTTTAAATTTATCACAGAATCTACTGAAATCATCATTATCTTCTTTGACCAAGTCCCACCAATCTCTAGGTGTTCCTCGCAGACATGTCCCAATCACAAAAGCGGTTTGTTCCCTTGTGGGCCTTACAGCCGCCCAAAAGTCACGGAGTTCTTCTAGAAATTTGATTGGAGAGCCACCTTCGCTGAAAACTGGAGTTTTAGGCGTAATTTTTAGGTTTCCGGTTTCAAAACCTCCGGCTGAGTTCGGTGATATGTTCCGTACCCTTTCTTCTAATTGCTTCCTGCGTTCTTCAACTCTCTGGATTTCTTCTTCATTTTTCCTTACAGCTAGTTGGATTAGTTCGGTCAATCGTTTGTTTTTATTTACCGTTCCCTCTTTGAAGTCTTCAAATTGTCCTTCAACCACCTGGAAACGAACTTCATGCATTTGTCTGAGGGACTTAACTTGATTGGTTGTTTCAGTGAACATTCTACTCTCCGCGTCTTCAATTTCCTCACGGAGTTCCATTTGCGTCGTGTCGATTTTCCTTTCGGCTTTTTCGATTCTAAACCGCATCTCTGTGTTGTCTCTTAGCATCTTGTCATAATCATCTCTTAATTCCTCAATCATTTTATTGAATTCCTTACTAAAGGATGACTTTTCTTTTTCTTTTGGCCTCCCTTGGTTGTTCATTGAATCCCGTTCGTCTTGCAGGCTTCGACGGCTGCTTTGAGGAATTATCTTAGGAATGGTACCAGTGTGACGTGATATATTCGGCAAAGTATAATCTTCGGTTTCGATTGATGGTGAGTTGGGTCCTACTGCCCCCTGTTCATGATGGGTCGGTGTAGTGGGCATGCTTATGCTTGTCTCACCATTCCCATCTTGGAGATCAATCTCGAGTGGACTTAGCGGCATATTGATGTTTTGACGCTTGCTCGGGCGACCACGTGCGCGAGGCATGATTTCTATCTTCAAAAATTTTACTAGTCTTCTTTTCTGGGTCCCTATTCGTGATAGGTTTTCCCTTATTATAAATGATTTAATGTGTATGTTGCCACTTCGACTTTTTCTGGCAATATGGGGAATTGCCGAGAAAATATGTCCAGTTTGCCTTTAATGGACTCTATCCAGTAGCTCGAGCCCAATTACACAAATTGGATCAAGTCTGGGCAGCACATTAAAATTTGCTCTTACCACCCGATTGTTCAGCTCTACTAATAAAGATACCCTCGGAACCGGGATAGGAACTCCGTTTTCTCCTCGACGAAATTCAGTGCTATTTTTTACGCGTAAGTCGCGGAAAATAAAATAATTATTGATCAAAAACTCCTCACAAATGTAACTTTTGGTGGATCTCAACTCTACATCGGCTGATGACTCTATAAAATTTAGTCTCCTTCGGTTACGATTCATTTGAATATCTTTTTAATTGTAATAGATTGTGGGGTCACAAGTGTGCACAGGAGATTGCGGGAAAATTAATATGGTGCAATGTCTAGCGGAAACCACGTGATAATTTGGTTTCTATCTTAAAAATTTCAACAGTCTTCTTTTCTGGGTCCCTGTTCGGGCGCCAATGAGAGCGTTCGTTTTTAACTATATAATTATTACCTAGCCCTAAGCCCTGGTAATATTAAGTTGGACCCAGAAAGGAGAAGATTAATGAAATATACACAATTTAACCAACAAAAGAAAACGGTGTTTTATTCAAAAATATAATCTGCTGCAATTTGGATCAAAAATCAGTCGCTATTTGACATACTATTCAGTCTTGATGAGATTCATCTTATTCGAATAATACTTAATGTTATTTCGAGAGGTACAATGTATCAATAAGCGTCGTTGATTACAATTAAAATCAAATTGTCGCGCGTGAATAAGCTTCGTGATTTCGATCTCCCTTCTCCTAGAGAGCTAATATTTTACATCATATTAAACCCGTACATTTCACGTAGTATTACGGAGAGTATAAACTTAATCCTTAAACATTTCATACAGCGGATAACCTTTAATACGCGCCATTTTCTATCGCCATAAAAATACCTATCTCCGGAGCCTGATGCAGCATACCCGAATTGATATAAGAACTAAAAAAGAGAGCTGGAGTCTATGATGGTATGCCCAGAATACAGCCTGAAAACTATAAAATGCCGGGAGCCTGGTTCAGCGTACCCCAACAACAAACAAAAGATAAAAAAAACCAAAAATGCCGGGAGCCTGATTCAGCGTGCCCCGATAGTACACAATAATAAATATCTAAGGGTGTCGTGCACCCAGAGAAACGTAACCTGTAGAGTGAAAAATGGCTGGAGCCTGGATTGGCGTGCCCAGCATTAGCACAAATAACAAAATAAATATCACAGGTAAATAATAAAGAACAAGGCAGATACAATCTTGGAGCCGGTAAGGCGTGCCCAAGAGATCAGAAATCAAAAGGTTTCAACAATTAAATCCAGAGCCTGGTATAGCGTACCTGGATTCCCAAAAAACGGGCCAAGATCCTTCCAGAG